>VDFB02206929.1:47616-295349 GCA_007258455.2 Sequoia sempervirens | reverse complement strand
TTGGATCACAAAGATATAAATTCTTTTAAATCACCTTTGATCCAAATGACAGAAAAGAAAGATGTTATTTAATACAAATAGATTTTTGCTATATCAATCAACAAATAAAAGATAGAAAGACATATGGAGAGAGAAAATAAAAAAATAATTTTGATTGGTCAAGTCATGGTTTCTAGATCTTTTATTTTTTGGTTGACTTAAGGGTATCTCCATGACACAACCCAATGCTTAACCCACCTTACCTTGTTCTTACATTCTACCAAGTTGGGGTCGAAAAGGGGTGAGCTACGTCACAAGGATACAAATTTTCCTTAGACAACTTTGATCCAAAGGGCGAAGGAAAAATATGTAATGTTACTTAATACGAATGGATTGTTGATGTATCAATCAACAAATAAAAGATAGAAAGACATGAGAGAATAAAAAAATAATTTTGATTGGTGAAGCCATGGTTTCTAATTATATTTTTTTGTTGACTCGGGAGCAACCCTATGACACAACCCAACGCTTAGTCCGTCTTACCTTGGTTTTATATTTTGTGAAGTTAGGGTCGAAAAAGGGTGAGTTGGGTCACAGAGATATAAAATTTTCTAAGGAACATTTGATCCAAAGGGTAGAGGAAAAGGATGTTATGTTACTTAATACGAATGGATTGTCGGTGTATCAATCAACAAATAAAAGATAAAAAAACATAATTTTGATTGGTGAAGCCATTGTTTCTAGATCTTTTGTTTTTTTTGTTGACTTAGGGTTATCCCCGTGATGCAATCCAACGCTTAACCTGCTTTACCTTGGTCTTACATTCTGCCAAGTTGGAGTCGGAAAGGGGTGAGCTAGGTCATAAGGATATAAATTCTTCTAAGGCATCTTTGATCCAAAGGGTAGAGAAGAAGAATGTTATGTTAATATGAATGGATTGTTAGTGTATCAATCAACAAATAAAAGATAGAAAGATATATGGGGAGAGAAAATAAAGAAATAATTTTGATTGATGAAGCCATGGTTTCTACATTATTTTTTTGATTAAATCAAGAGTATCCATGTGATGCAACCCAATGTTTAACCCACCTTCCCTTGGTATTACATTCTGCCAAGTTGGAGTTGAAAAGGGGTGAGTTGAGTCATAAGGATATAAAATTTTCCAAGACACATTTAATCCAAAGGGTAGAGGAGAAGGATATTATGTTACTTAATACAAATGGATTATTGTTGTATCAATCAACAAATAAAAGATAAAAAGACATATGGGGAGAGAAAATAAATAAATAATTTTGATTGGTGAAGTCATGGTTTCTAGGTTTTTTTTTACTCATAGGTATCCCCACGATGCAACCCAACGTTTAACCCGTCTTACTTTGGTCTTACATTTTTCCAAGTTGGGGTCAAAAATGGGTGAACTAGGTTATAGGGATATAAATTCTTATAAGGCACATTTGATCTAAAGGTGGAGGAGAAAGATATTATGTTACTTAATACAAATGGATTGTTGGTGTATCAATCAACAAATAAAAGATAGAAAGATATGGGGAGAGAAAATAAAGAAATAATTTTGATTGGTGAAGCCATGGTTTATAAATCTTTTATTGTTTTTGGTTGACACAGAAGTATCTTCGCATCGTAACCCAATGATTAACCTGTCTTACCTTGGTCTTACATTTTGTCAAATTAGAGTCAAAAATGAGTGAGTTGGATTACAAGGATATAAAATTCTTCTAAAGCATCTTTGATCCAAAGGGTAGAGGAAAAGAATGTTATGTTATTTAATATGAATGGATTGTTGGTGTATCAATCATCAAATAAAAGATAAAAAGACATATGGGGAGAGAAGATAAAGAAATAATTTTGATTGGTAAAGCCATGGTTTTTAGATTTCTTTTTGGTTGACTCAAAGGTATCCCCGCAACGCAACACATCGCTTAACCCGCCTTACCTTGGTCTTACATTTATCCAAGTTGGGGTCAAAAAAAGGTGAGTTAGGTCACAAGGCATAAATTATTCTGAGGCACATTTGATCCAAAGGGCAGAGAAAAAGGGCTAACCCCCAATTTATTTATTTTTTTTTATTTTTTCCTTAGTTGCTATGTGAAGGTTTCTGATTTGGTTTGTTTGTCTTTCCTCAAATGACATTTTTAAGGTGAACATGTTAAACATTATATTAAAGATTGCAAAGATGAGAACACCAATACTTGTGAGCAAGGTTGTTTCAGCCTTCCAAACAAACTTAGAATTCATCATTTAACAATAATCAGATTTTACAAATATAAATGCCAGAAATAAGAAGTCTTCAATGAAGAACTTGCAGCCTTAATACCAGGTATCTAATAGGGAATCTCTTTTCTTCAATACTCAGAAACTTATCAACTTATTGGCCCAACATTACAAGGGGAAGAACACTTTCAGAAATTTCAATAGTCTAATTTAATAACAGAAAACTAACAGTCAAATACAAATATTACCAATTAAGACTTATAGCTTCATACCTAATTTGAAGCCTTTTTAGCAGCAAAGTGTCTTCCTCAACTCAGTGACCAACACCAAGACTGATCTTTTTTTTCTCCCTTGATCATGGAGAAACCAAACACTGTCCAAACCCAACTATACAATCCATAAATGCTTGATTGAAGACAGGTTTCCATCTGCAAATAGCTGCAAAGTGGCGTCCCTCTTAAAAAGGTGATTTTGCCATATTAAATCAAACTCTTCTCCAAAAAAAACCTTCCAAAGCTCAATTTGGTCATCATCAAGGAAGGAATGTTTTTGTTCAGTACCCAAAATGATTTAAAAATCCTTCTCAAAGAAATAAGTGAAAATGTGGGTTTCAGGTGCCAACTGTAAAAACCTAGAAATTATTAAAATCACCACCAAAATGCAACCTATCTTCACCAAATCATTGCTATAGCATCACAAGCAAAAAATCTCACAATCCACTTCAAAATATTCATCCAAATCTCTGTAACTAGCAACTTGAAAGCACAAATGAAGCCTCTGAATGAGATCTCTAGTAACCCTCTTGATGTTGTCTCTCAAACACGAGGAGAGTGTGATCTACAGAAGTTTTTGTCCCTACAAACCCTTGTTTTCTCCAAAGCCCAGCTTCCAGAGAAAGCCTTATTCAAGTTTCATAATCCCAACATGTGAAAATGAGCCTCTCAAAAGACATTTTATCAAAGCTTCTCCAGCAACCCTAAAATCCACGCCAACTTCAAAGGCTTTAATTTTTTATTCACTTTTTAATATTTCTTTCACTTGAGCAGCCAAAGTATTTGCCCCATTAAAAAATATAACTTTAAATATTTTTCTCAACAATAAATTTTAATATTAATTTCATTATTTCTCCTCCTTAAGCGTCCCCTCAAAAGGGCATTATAAAATACTTTTAAAGCTTTAAAAACAACTTAAGTTGATTGTACTAGGCGCCAAGGTACTTTTTTTGTCCCCTTCATGACCCTCAACGAATAAATATAAAGTCACTTTATAAATTCCAATTTCAAAGGGAATAATAAATATTAAAATGACTCAACCTTTGAAACTGATGCCTTCACAGAGAAATGTTGTTGAGAAACAACCCTGACCAGGACCAACCTGCCCTGGATGACTTATTATTTTTAGAAAGTCCTAAAAATAGTAAGTAGCGCTCTGAAACTCGAATCGGAGGGAAAGCAGAGGAGCTCGAAAGGGCTCTCTAAGTACAGAAACACGACACTAGACCCCCTGCTAAAAATAGTAAGTGTTCCTGAATCAACCCAACTGAAAGTGGATGTCGTAAAAAGGTGACATTACAGTTCGCCCTTCCCAAAGATTGCTTGTCCTCAAGCAATACCAGTAAAGCCCAACAATCCACCAACAAAGACACACTAAAACAAGAGATGATCCCAGGGTCCCAAATAATTCTGGGAGGTTTGTAGCTCCAACTGCTCAAGTCTCTGCCCTGCAAGGCACCAATACATAGGGCATCTTGAAAGTTACCCACAAGCAAAGTGATGAAACACTACCAAAACTCGATCCACTCCTCACAAATATGTCTCTCCCAAGAACCAAACGGAGGTGCCACTGAAGTAAACTCAAGAAAATCCACAATGGCTCTCTCATCCCAAACGGCAGTTACTCTAAAACTCAATGTGAATCATGGATTCCCGGTAAATCTTATCAGAAAACCATCATGTTGAGGTTGCACCATACTAAACATCACTGTCAACCCAATGTGCCCAGACTATACTCTCCTATCACAAACTGCAGTAATCAGTAAACCATCAACCGCAGCCAAGTATGCCCACGCCATGAAGTAACTATAGTCAGTGTCACTAACCAAGATGGAAGCAAATAATGGGAGCACTGAATCTAGAAAGGTACTCACTGTCGGCTACCCCAACTCGAAATCAATTGTCTCATTAAGCAAAGACTGTAGAACCAACACAAGAAAGCATGGGCAGCAATAATTAATCCACGATTCCACTGGGTACGTAGGAGAAGAAAACAAGATATAAGTGTTAGGGATCCAAATCTGCACCCTAATGCCAAGCTGTGAATGAACTTAGTAGGTCTGGATGTAACATGGGACTGCTTTCAAGTTGTGGGTGTCCTATTTGAAAGCAGACCTTCGGATTATGGGTCGGCTTCCCCTTTTGATGTCACCTAACTACTAATCTATGAGGTAAAGGGTAAGAATTGCATGAAAAATAAACCTAATGCTGAAAAACCTAAGGTGATGCACCAAAACAACCTAGACCTGTTAACAGCCTATCACATTCAAACTAATATCATAAAGCTGGACTCACACAACTCACTTTCCAATGCAGTTTACATAAATAATTCATAAGGAGGTTTATAAATAGTGCTTTTAAAAGGAAAACAGGGGTTTCACAAGTAACAACACTACTAAACAACACAACTTACAACCTATAAACATACATCTTTTGTTAAACAGATGCCTGAACATCAGACAACCTTGCAAGGAAAAGATAGATTTTCACAAGACAAACTGATCAATCATTAACAACATACATGAGAAACATGAAATGAGAAGGTAAAAATGCTCTACTTTATTAATTCAAAGTGTTTACTGTATAATAGGCCCATCTGAGTTACAATACTGCTCCATGAAAAATAGCTCCAAGAAACAAAGCTATCCTGCTACTAGAAAGAAAGAACTCACCTAATGTTCAAAATAAACATACTTAACCAAAAACCCACCAAAACCCCTCACACAAGTGCTTCCAAAAGATTATGGTTGGATACAACAGAAAAGGCCAAAAAGAACCTTCTAGAAACCCTTCAAACTGTCCTCCACATGAAGAAAAGTTAAGCCAAGTCAATAGTCACACTAAAAATGTGACAAAAATGCCTCCAAACAGCCCATTTTCCTCTAAAATCAGTCAAAACAATCTCTCACACACCCCTCATGTCTGCAAGTCATCATTGGTCTTCACACAAGTATTGACCCACACTCTCCTCATGCAATATGTGTGTTTTGAAAACACACGACTCCAAAAAGCATTAAAGATAATGATCTTGATTAAGTGATTCATAAAACATCACTTAATCAAGTCATTTTACATTTCAAAGCATAAAATAAGGGGGCCACCATCTCTTTGAATTACATTACATTTGTGTAACAACCAAACTAATCTACGATTAGGAAGGTTTAACTGTCAACTACCTTCAGCTGAAATGTAACTAATTGTTTTCAAGAAAACTAGAGTTTTCCAACGTTTCCAACGGTTTTCAGGAAGCAGTTTCAAAATGCCAAAATAAATAACTACCATTCTAGGGTTTACTTGCAATGATTAACATAGTTACTACAACTAACTTTCAACATTCATCTATGCAGTGCAATTTTTTTAAAGATAACTAGTCTATAATGGTAATTTCAGTTAAAAACCATGCTCAAACATTCTAGATGAATAAAATTTCAACAGATAGTAACATTCAGATCTTATACCTAGAATTAGTGAGAGAAGAAGATAATTTGCATGTCACCATCTTCATTAGTAATACTATTCAGAAAAGAAAAGGAAATCATCATCAGGGGCTTTACCGCCCAACCAAGACCTGCTGGTCTCCCGAGTTTCTTCAGCTAAAGAACCCGCCCTTCACGAGGGCAATTAACAAGGATCAATTGTTATCAGATCTCTGAACCTGATGTCCATGAACCTATACTGCTGATCGATCCTTCCTCTATAGGTTCCTCCTATCAAAAGGATCATCCTGACCAGAGTATATCTGGGTCATGGAAGCTGACATTGCCGAACTGGCATCTACCTTGGCCAAGGATTTTTAATTGATTATGGCATCACTGTGTCGTCAGCACACATCCTTGCTCATTAAGATTATTCAAGGTTTTGTTTTCTGGTTTCTACATTCATGAAAATCAAATATTCGCTTTTCTAGTTCTTACCGTTTGCTAATAAATTCATTTGGTTCATATATAATGGAATTTATCGTTTATCCTACAGGAAGAGATAGTGTTCAGATCTGTTCAGACATACCCTACTAGACTCCATGACATTTCAGGGTTAGGGTAATATGCTTTTAGAAATTATTCCAGAATTACAAAAGTAAGATGCAAGGTCTCAGCTAGGTTTTGTTCAGGTGTACCGTTCAGAACATCAAGATTAAAGAACAGAAAGCATGCAGGAGACAGTTGCCGCTTCAAGGAATTGTCTAATGTATACTAGAACATAAGAAGAAGGAAACTCCCTTGGCCGGCATTGCTTGATGATGAAAATGCAAGGATAACGAAAATTTGAAAGGAGGGAATGCTGTTTCCAAACTTACTTTTGAAGGTAAGACACCGGTTATGGAAGAATAGATGGCATTCACACTAAAACAAAAGTTACGGGTCAGACGGAGGCTAACAAAATTCATCATTAAAGTTCAGAGCAGGAATAAGATTGAGGAAACAGTCGATATAATCTAAAGATAAGGTCAAATGCGATTTATTCTCATACTCCACTATTTCGAAGAAGAAAACTATTGCACATTGAATACTACGCATGAGAGATAGAATGAAATGTAGATATCTACGTGCCTGGTGGGATTGACAGTCACAGATTCGCAACTTCTGGTAATTAGTTTGCTGCTGTGGACCCCGAATCCAGCTACGCTTGCTCCACGAGGAAAGAGTCACGAACCGCTGGTGAATTCTTCGGAGAAATCAGAAAGAAGAGAATGGCGACTAAAAGAAAATCACTTTCGCTTCAGATGAGTTTTTCCCGCCCAACTCTACAGGTAGAAGAATCAAGATTACAAAGATTACAGGACCCTAACCATGGCGGAAGGATGGTTTCTCTCTTTTCCAAAAGACGAAGACCCAAGAATAATTCCCATTGTTCAGAATAATCCCCTTTTCCAGACAAGGCCGATGTTTAAATGAATGCCCTTTCGAATTCCCCATCGAGCCTCTTGAATGCCAGGCATTACCAAGCAAGCACGATGCTCTGGTGGTGCGTTCAGCTTCCCATTCATCGGCCCTCTTTTTCCCGCATAAAAACCACTACAAATGTGTTTTTTCCTTTTAGCGAATTAACTATATTTCTCCTCTATTAATTTCGAAACTTTACTATTTTAATACTTAAAGGTTGCCATAATAATATTTAAAATTCCCTTATGAAGTGTTAATATCTTAATGCTTTCTTTTAAGACTTTATTATTCATTATTTATTTTATTTTACCGAGGCCAAGATCATCTTGTGTTGTCCTTTACTTCCCAGAGTTTGATAACAATCAGATCCTTGTCAACCGTGTCCTCTCCCTGATGACGATCCCTTTTTCTTTCTTGCGTTGATGGTCCTGCAATCACTTGACATCAAAAGCCAGAGTTAGACTATTCTTAACATATTGATTCACATTTATATACATAACAACATCATCTATAGTTGTATTTACGTAATTCAATAATCATTCACCTTTTCATTCATTTGCCAAGAGATAAAAATAAACTAAAGCAATTATTTAATCCCTTAATTCACATTCATGAGAAAGATAATTTTCAATAACGGAATTAACGACCATGTTTCAATACCATAACTTATTAAGTTCTAGGAGGGGTTGTGACAATTTGCATCAAAAAGACATAATAAAAGTGATTTTCAAATCACTTACATGATATCTTTAAACATTGGAATAAAATGCAACATATAATGTCATATCTAAAAGCTTTCAAAAGCTTCCAAGGCACTTGACCATCTCAACTTACCTTATTCTGCATTTTAGTCCACACATGGGAAAAACTCACTGGTTTGCAAAGGCATCATAAAGCACTCCAAAATACTTGGCCAATATGGCCGACCTCCAAATTTCTTGGAAAGCATATTACAAGTCACATGATCATTGGGAAAAAGAAACAAAGGCATTACACATAAGCTACATAGCATACCCCACATGTTGTTTTGGTTTGAACTTAGCAAAGTTTGAAAATAGGGAAAAAGAACTTAAGGCATAGAATGCCTAAGGCAATAACATATGATTTCGGCCCCCATTGCATTTAACACATGCTTCAATCTTTTTTAAAAATGGGAAGAAAATCCCATCGAACTCAAGTAGGGTCAAACCCTAATCATCAAAAGCGCCAAACAATGAGGCAAGCCCATCATTTTGTTGTTGAAGAATCTGGAACATAACTCTACAACTGTGGGGTTTGAGCAAACACAAGAAAAAATTGGAGATTCACCACGGTTTTGTTGAGATTTCACTTATGAGAAACACAGAAAAAGAGGTAAAAATGTTTTTCTGCTTGCAGTTCTTTTAGATTTTTTACCACTTGGAGGTCGTTTTTTAACTTACAGGCCACAACCATGGACACATTTCTAACCCATATTGTTTCACTTTTCTCTCTTTGTTGTTGTTTTACCTTGTTCACAGGCGCCATTGTTTTCCTCTGAAGCTCGAATGGAAACTTTGTTAAAAGCAAAGAGCTCGAAAGTTTACAAAAAAAAATGTGATCAAAAACTCCAGGTGAGTTAAATCAACCACTCCATTCTCAAATTTCGAGCAAATGAAACCCATGTTTTTGTTTCTACCTTGAGAATAAAGCATAAAAGCTTGTTTCTTTTTTGCATTTGACAATAAAGACACTCCATTGTTGTTTATGTTGCTTTCATGAAAGAAAAAAGCTTCCTGGCCACGACCATGGACAGAAAATAGTGTGTTTTTATAAGTGGCTCTGCTTCATTTGAAAACCCCATAATGTTTCTTCGATTCTCTTCTATATTAACAACTTTTTAAACAACCCAAATGGGTTTTTGATATGTAGAAAAGAAAAAATGGCCTGAGAGCTCGACCTCCATTTTGAAAACTGGGTTTCCTTTGTATTCACAATTTCTGTTTTATTTTCACTATAATTGTAAAACCCTTGTTTTGGATTTTTTGTAGCATATGTATTTTTGAATCCACAGCTTGTTTTCAAAAGAACCCAAGTGGGTTTCTTAGTTTCTTGAAGAAACTCAATTTTTCTATAAAAATGCATATGGGTTTTGTAAATACACTCCATTTTCTATAGAATGTAGAAATGTTGTTTCATTTTTTGAAACCCCAGGTGGGTTTTCCATATTTTGCAGAAAAGAGGTCAAACCTGGCCACAGCCTGTTATAATGCATAAAAAGGTTTTCATTTCCCATTCCTATAGAATTTTCTCCATTTTTGTTGCCTCTATATTAGATTTTCATGATGAACCTAGATGGGTCTTTTCAGTTTGACAACAAACTTCAAATTTTGTTAAAAAATTATTCAATGCCATTGCACAATGTGAGCATAATGAAAGCCCCCAATTTGTAGCAAAATGTGTCTTTTCAATGAGCATCTGAATTGGTTTTGCAATGCACTTATTTTCTGTAGAATTTCTTTGAAAACAAAAACCCCAAAGTGGGTTTGTCATTGTGAATAAACTCCTGCATTTGACATTTACCCTTCTTGAGGGTGTCATATTTTCAGCCCTCTTGATGATACCTCCTCATGTTAATGACATTCATGAAGTGGTTGTTTGCAATTCACAAGATAATTGTCTTATCAACTTGGTGGCTACTTGTTATGCATAGCAGTGTCTTTTATTACTTCATGAGTCATTTATGCTTGATTGTCTTTCAAGTGCATAGATAAGATGAAGATAAATCTATAGCTTTTAATGATACTTCTCTTATTCATGACTATGCTCTGTTCCCTTTGTAGTATCATGCTTTATGATGGTTTCAATATCTGAATTTTATGAGCTCCTCTATTTCAATCAATAAGACTATTGCCATCTTTAATATCATTGTTCTTCTTTGAATCTTTTTGTCTATGCTTAGAGGAATCATTTCCAGAGGAAACCATTTGGCAACTTGCTCAATCATTAACATAAGTTAATGGCCCAATATAGAGAGTAGAAGACCCCTGTTCTTTGTGTTATAGCATAGCAATTGTATCTTGATCACATCATATAAGGGTTCCAATGATGTCATTGACTTCTTGTAATGGCATGTTCATAGCATATGACTGTCCCTTTTTCTATTATCATGATTTGCTGCCCCAATTGTTGTTTCTATCATTTCACTGTTTCAAAACAACAGATTGTGCAGCCAATGGTGACAATGTTTCATGTCCATTAAAAGTCACACTTTGTAAGTTGTGAAACTTGACTGCTTCTCCATTTCCATCAATAAAGTTATTGTAAACTGCATATCACTTGTGGAGGTAATCCTTGGGTCTGAGCAACTTCAAGAAAAGTAGATGAAAGTTGATCATTATGTGACATCGAACAGGGTAGTTGAAAAGTTTTACTACCCTTCCTTTCTTTTTCATCTGTAATGTAATCTCTTGTAACCATTCCTCGTTTGCTTTTAGTAAAGTCAAAAGACATTGTTGTTGTCCTACATGACATGAGAATACATCGAACAGGGTAGTTGAAAAGTTTTACTACCCTTCCTTTCTTTTTCATCTGTAATGTAATCTCTTGTAACCATTCCTCGTTTGCTTTTAGTAAAGTCAAAAGACATTGTTGTTGTCCTACATGACATGAGAATACATCGAACAGGGTAGTTGAAAAGTTTTACTACCCTTCCTTTCTTTTTCATCTGTAATGTAATCTCTTGTAACCATTCCTCGTTTGCTTTTAGTAAAGTCAAAAGACATTGTTGTTGTCCTACATGACATGAGAATACATGTTGTCCCACCTGAATCTACTATCTGATTCCACCACATTTGTTTCCTTTTCGCTCATGTGTGATACATAAATGTCTCCCCACTTTGATCCTAGTGGGCAGACACATGTCCCCTATGTTGGTGACCTAAAAGCTCACCGTCCTATGTGATGTGTGGTTATCCAATAGGGTCAAGGTGGGAGGGACCTGACAATACTTTGGATTGCCCTCTCATTATTTAATAGATGCATAATTGAACTTGATGCATCTTTTGAATCCGATAATGAAAGTTGATCAACTGGTGTGATTCCATATTGATTTAATGCATTGATAACAAGTAAATCTTTAATCAAGTTGTTCAATTTTCTTTTTCTTTCAAAGCATGTTGAGCTCTACCCTCGTGGGAGCCACATTTACCCCACATGTTGTATTTAATTTGAATCAGAACAGTAACCAGACTTGTCCTAAATTTGCACATGAAGCAAACAAGTTAGAAAAATAAATGCATATTTTGGATGTGTTTGATGATTTCACTGTTTTACAGGACATCCAAGGTTTGCATGCTTGTTTAATGCACTTATGGATCAGTTTATACATGCATAGGTAGGTGTGTATGTAAGGATTGAGATCTTTCATTACTTAGAACATCGCTCTAATATCGTTGTTTTTCCAGATGCATGAGCTAGGAGCACTACGGAGCTAGGGAGGACACAATCAGCTTGGGGCAGCAACAGCAGGGCAAGAGGGCAACTTTGCAACCAATCATTCTCAGGCAATGACTGGTCTCCATTCTTATATGCATATTTTTTTTTACTTATTCATGTTTAAATTGTTTCACATTTCCATTGAATAAGTAAAGTTAGTCCCTTGGCTTGTGAGGGACATGTACACTTCATGATTATCAATAAAAGATTACATTTGTATGCATACGATTCTATCTTCTCATTTGTTGTAATTGCAACATTGGAATAAAAAAGTAATCTGTTTCATTTGGCAATCTTTTTCCATGCATATTAAACCTAGCAGACTTATGGTTTATCTTTTAAATGTTTAAACGAACAACACAAAAGAATAAACACTAAACTTGATTTCAGCTGAAAGCTAAAAATCAGGTAACAATAAGATGAAGAGTCTTCCCCAAGTACCAAATCATCTCTGACACCCAAGTTCAACCTGGTACAACTCAGTTGATGATCAAAAATCACAATCATGTGTAGGTTGATCGGAACATTTACTCAGGGCCCAAAATTGGAAGTAGTCCCACTAGTCCATTCATTAGTCAATACTTCACTACTAGAAGTTGCACCTGGGATCCCATACCTTGTTTTCATCCAATGTAGTGCAACAACTAGGAGTAATTTCATCTCCCAGCACAAAAATTGGGTTGTCATATACCCTATCAGCTCCAATCTCAAATAGGGGATTGTTAAAAAGCAACCGTTGACCACCCTCAAGAGCTAATTGTGAATCCAAATCAGCAAAGATGTTAGGTTCATGCTCATGTTCAAATATAAGCAAAGAAAAATCTGATTTGTTCTCTATAATAGGATCAAGACCACAATCATCATTAACACCATCAGCCATGCTTGATTGCTGAATAGAAATCGAAGCAGCTCCATAATCAAAAGTAAATTCATCTCATGTTGGCTTTTTGCCGAAATGTAGTTCCATCTCATCAAGTTTCCATGTATCAAGAAGTGGTTTGTTTTGTTCTATGAGTTCCTCCCGTGGTGTAGTCTCTTCAAATGAATCTTTCATCAACACATCATCATTCATGTCAACACATATATCTCCAATCATCATCTGTCCCTGAGAAATCAGACTCAAACCTCATTTGTCAACATTGTGGCAATCATCTTCATTTGTTGTTTTGGAGATTGCCTTCAACCAAACAATCTCCCAGGAGTGGGTTATTATTCTCAACGTTTCCAATCACGTAACTGGTGTTTACAGGAACTCTGGACAGCTCCAAAGAAGCATTAAAGGTTGTTGCCTTGTCTTTTCCCTTCCTTTTGCTATACTCGATACGTGGTCGACCATGTGATAGTCCTCTCAAAACCACACTTTTACCTTCAAATTTAAATATAAGCTCTAGTGTCTGGAAGTTCAGAGTAAACTCCCCCAAAGAGCGTAGCCATTGCATGCCCATAACTACATCCGCGTCTCCAATGTTCACCACGTAAAAGTCTTCCTTAATTTTGTGACCTCCCAATAGGATGCACAATTGGGGAACCATCCTGGTGCACTGAATAGTGAAGCCATCGGCTACCATAACTTTGAAACCACCAACCTCTTGTGTCTGAAGTCCTCATCGTGCCACTAACCCATCATCGATGAAGTTATGAGTAGCTCCCTTATCGATCAAGGCTAACATACGTTGCCCTTGTATCACACCTCTAATATGCAAAGATTGATGCTCGTGAAAGCTATGAAGTTGGGCAAATATCCCATCATGGTCCAACCCCTTATCACTCCCTTTTGATGTCTTTTCACCCTCCATTTCATTGAAATCAGCTTGTTGGTCTGATTTTTCTGATTCACTTTCTTCACCAAATTGGTACTCTATTAATAATGCCTTTGCCTTGATAGCACATTTATGGCCCTACGTATAAGGCTCTCTGTATGTGAAACATAATCCTTTCTTCCTAAGTTCATTCAAAGTCTTAGTGTCTGACCTTGTTTAGTTTTTCTTGGGCTGCTCCTACTCTTTGATGTCAATTTTCTTATCATTTTCCTTCTTGGGCTGCAGGTCCTTTGAATGAAATTTATTTTTAAATGTTGAAGTCTCCATGTCTCTAGCCTTTTTAATGGATTCTTGAAGACTATGAGGGTTAAAATCCTTTATCCAACCTCGTAAGGGGTCAGATAATCCATCAATGAATAAAACAATCAGCCTCTTCTCAGAAATGTCAATTACTAACACTTAAAACTTTTGAAAATCTGATATGTATGAATCTACATAACCCCACTGTTTGAGTTGGGCTAACTCCTTGAAGTGCAACTCAAGATCTTTTTTATCGAATTTATCAATTAGCCTTTTAGTAAACACCCTGTAAGAAGTGATTTGAGCATGTCCCAAGGTTATCATTTCATTGTACCACCACTCATGAGCCACGCCATCCAAGTGTATAGATGCATACTGAATAGACTCAAGCTCTGACATAGGATTTAATGTGAAGTAGGTGTCTAGTTTTTGTACCCAATCCCTTACTATCATCTTTCAAGACCCATTGAAATAAGGAAGTGTGAGCTTCCCCACTTTCTTTCGTAGCTCATATCGTTGGTCTCTATTCCCCCTGTGATTTGAGTGTCTCATCCTCAAGTCGATATAGTCTCGAAGTGAAATATCCATCTGAAAACCAGGTCATGCATCCACCCAATCCTATCTGAATTGATCATGTTGCTCCAACAATGTGACTTCTGGATTAACCAAAGCTTCTATCCTCGAAGGAAAGTTTGGCATAAAAGTTCTTGCCAAAGCCTCATGGTTACCAACTCCTTGTTGTCCTATCTTATTTCCTTGACCTAGTTGATCCATTCTTTGCACCAAATCTGATATCATGTCATTAGTTTCATGTTGTTGTTGTGTTGCCCTCAATTGTCCCCTAACCAAAGTGTCAAGTAATATTTCCATTATGTCTGGAGGTTCTTCATTTCTCCCATTCATGTTATTTCTGCCATTCTCATTTCCATCCCTGTCTCCCATGCTTCCTGTGTTAGAAGACCCACTAGATGAAGTTTCTATTTGCTCTTCTTCTTCTGAAGATGACCAATGTTCCCAAAAAAAATCTTCTTTCCTTCTACTTCTTTCTAAATATCTCCTTTCTCTGTCACTCTAGCTCATAGAATTTTGTACCCACCAGCTGGCAGGTCTATTCTAGCTCTGATACCATTGTAATGGAAAACCCCCAATTTATTTTTATTTATTTTTTCTATTTTTTTCCCTAGTTGATGTGTGAAGGTTTCTAATTTGGTTTGTTTGTCTTTCCTCAAGTGACATTTATAAGGTGAACATGCTAAACATTATATTAAAGATTGCAAAGATGAGAACACCAATACTTGCAAGCAAGGTTGTTTCAGCCTTCCAAACAAACTCAGAATTCATCATTTAACAATAATCAGATTTTACAAACATAAATGCCAGAAATAAGAAGTCTTCAACGAAGAACTTGCAACCTTAATACCAGGTATCTAACAGGGAATCTCTTTTCTTTAATACTCAGAAACTTATCAACTTATTGGCCCAGCATTACAAGGGGAAGAACACTTTCAGAAATTTCAATAGTTTGATTTAATCATAGAAAACTAACAGTCAAATACAAATATTACCAATTAAGACTTATAGCTTTAGACCTGATTTGAAGCCCTTTTAGCAACAAAGTGTCTTCCTCAACTCAACGACCAACACCAAGACTAATCCCTTTCTTTTCTCCCTTGATCATGCAGAAACCAAACATTGTCCAAACCCAGCTATACAATCCAAAAATTCCTAATTGAAGTCAGGTTTCCATCTGCAAACAACTACAAAGTGGCGTCCCTCTTAAAAGGGTGATTTTGTCATATTAAATCAAACTCTTCTCCAAAAAAAAACTTTCCAAAGCTCAATCTGGTCGTCATCAAGGAAGGAATGTTTTTGTTCAGTACCCAAAATGATTTAAAAATCCTTCACAAAGCAATGAGTGAAAATATGGGTTTCAGGTGCCAACTGTAAAAACCTAGAAATTATTAAAATCACCACCAAAATGCTACCTATCTTCACCAAATCGTTGCTATAGCATCACAAGGAAAAAATATCACAATCTACTTCAAAATCTTCATCCAAATCTTTGTAACCAGCAACTTGAAAGCACAGATGAAACCTCTGAATGGGACCTCCAATAACCCTCCTGATGTTGTCTCTCAAACATGGGGAGAGTGTGATCTACAGAGGTTTTCATCCCTGCAAACCCTAGTTTTGTTTTCTCCAAAGCCAAGCTTCCAGAGAAAGACCTGTTCAAGTTTCATAATCCCAGCATGTGAAAATAAGCCTCTCAAAAGACATTTTATCAAAGCTTCTCCAACAACCCTAAAATCCATGCCAACTTCAAAGGCTTTAATTTTTTATTCACTTTTTAATATTTCCTTCACTTGAGCGCCCAAAGTATTTGCCCCATTAAAAGATATAACTTTAAATATTTTCCTCAACAATAGTTTTAATATTAATTTCATTATTTCTCCTCCTTAGGCATCCCCTCAAAAGGGCATTATAAAATACTTTTAAAGCTTTAAAAACAACTTAAGTTGATTGTACTAGACGCCAAGGTACATTTTTTGTCCCCTTCATGACCCTCAACAAATAAATATAAAGTCACTTTATAGATTCCAATTTTGAAGGGAATAATAAATATTAAAATGACTCAACCTTTGAAACTAACACCTCCACAAAGAAATGTTGTTGAGAGACAACCCTGACTAGGACTAACCTGCCCTGTATGACTTACTATTTTTAGAAAGTCCTAAAAATAGTAAGTAGTGCTCTGAAACTCGAATCGGAGGGAAAGCAGAGGAGCTTGAAAGGGCTCTCTGAGTACAAAAACACGACACCAAACCCCCTGCTAAAAATAACACTTACTAAAAATAGTAAGTGTGTCTTAATCAACCCAACTGAAATTGGATGTCGTTAAAAGGGGACATTATAGTATCCCTATGACCCAACTTAACATCCAACCCACCTTACTTTGGTCTTACATTCTGTCAAGTTGGGGTTGAGAAGGGGTGTCACGCTAGAGCGAGACTAGTCCCCTAGGGATGTATGCAATAGCTCACAAGCCACGTGCATTGGGTAAACCTGGACCTCAAATTCAAACCCAAGACTATGGGGAGCATACCCATGACTTAAACCTCATCTACTATTTGTATGGGCTTTGGGACAAACCTGACTTCTATTCCTTCTTAGAAGAGAGAATGAGAATAAAAAAATAAAAAAAAAATAGAGGGAGAGAATAAAAAAACATTGAATGTCAAATGAGAGAGAGAGAGAGAGAGAATAGGAAGAATTACATGGTGAAGGTAATTAAAAAAACATTGAATAAATAAATAATAAATAAATAGAGGGAGAGAATAAAAAAACATTGAATAAAAATTAATTAATTAAAAAATAATAATAATAATAAAGAAAGAGAGGGAGAGAATAAAAAAACATTGAATAAAAAGTAAATAAATAAAGAGGCAAAGAATAAAAAAAACATTGAATGTCAAATGAGAGAGAGAGAGAGAAGGGAAGAATTACATGGTGAAGGTAATAAAAAAAAGGAGTTAAAAAGAAATAAAAAGGTGGTATAAAGAAAGACAATTTTAAAGAGAAAAATATAAATAAGTCGAAAAATTATAGATTGAAATAAAACATAAATAAAAATAATAAGAAATAAAGAGAGATGTGAATAGGCAAAGTAAGAGATACACAAAATAAAAAAATAAATAGAAAATAGGAAAAATAATTAAAAAAGAAACAAATGAGATATAAAATATATGAATAAAAAAAAGTAACATAGGGAAAAGAGAAATAATATTAAAAATCAAGACAAAAAATAAAATAATAGAATGAAAAAAATAGATACAATACCAAAAGTAATTGAAAATCGGAGATAAAAAACAAAGAAGTGGCAAAAAATATGGATTAAATAATGACATATAAAAAAATAAAGAAAGGACATTACATTGAAAGATTAAATAGATAAAGCAAGAAAAAGAGTAAAAAGAAATAAAAAATAAGGAAAAAGAGATAAAATGAAAGCTACAAAAAAGATAATTAAAAATAGAAATAAATAGAGAGGTCAATAAAAAATGATAGAATAACCAAAAAATACATAGAAGAATAGAGAGAGAGAAAAGAGAAAGGCTAGAGGTAAAAGGAAAGAAGTGAGACAAAAAACCACAAAGATGGATAGATGGAGAAAGAGAGACATAAAGAGGGAGAAATAATAAATAAAAGGTAACAAATGAGAATTAAAAAAAAAAGATAGAAAGGGGAAGAAAGAGAAAAGAAAGAAAGAAGAAATATGAGAAAGCGATCTAAATGACAAGAAAGAAACAAATTAAGAAGAGAGAAAGAACAAAATAGAGACAAAACACCAACAAAAACGAGAGAGAGAGAGAGGAATAAAATGAAGAAAAAATCATATGAAGATGAATGAATGAAAAAAGTAAACAAAGTGAAAAGGTAAAATGAGAGGTAATATTTAAAAAGTTGGAGACGGAAAAAAATGTAGTAAAATAAAGAATGGGATAAACACCAAAAAACAAACAAAGTAAGAAAGATAAAGAACAAAAAAGAGACAAAACACCAACAAAACAAGAAAGGGAGAGAGGGAGAGAGAGAGAGAAAAAGATTTAATAGAAAAAAAAGACAAGAGTAGAGAAAAAAGGGAGAGAAAGATAGAAAAGAGGTAAGCTGAAAATTATGATAAAAATAAAATAAAACAAAAAGAACAATTTAAAGAAGGAAAGTAAACTAGAGAAAATGACAAATAGATAGAAAGAGATAGATTGAGAGAAAATAAATAAAGAATTTGAGAGAAAAATAATAATAATTTAACATAAAAAAGAATGGAAAAAGTAAGAAAGAAAAATGTAAAGATAAATAGAGAACAAAGAGAGGTAATATTAAAATATTGATAAAGAAAAAGAGAGGTACATAAAGTAAGCTCGACATCAAATAAGGGAAAAAATGAACGATTATGAAATAAAAATATGAGATTAAAAAGGTATTGAGTGAAAGAATAGAAAAGAAAAAGGAAAGAAAGAGACACTTGAACCAAGAAAAAAAAAAAAATGAGAAAAATTTAAAAAACATTAGAGAAATCAAAGAAAAAATAGATGAAAAAATAGAAAGATAGTTAGATGGGGAAAGACATAAAAAACAAAAAGAAAGAGGGAAAAACATTACAAAGAAAGAAAGTACAAAGTGAGATGTGCAATTTGTTCAATCACAACACCAAATGAATGGAATCTCAAGTTAATACCATGTTCAAAATAAACTAGTTATTTGCACTATTGGAAGCTATATAGACTTACAAGGAGAAATATCAAGGTGTCATGTACTCTTAAAATACTGAAGTTAATAAGATTTCTTATCATGATGATGTGATAGTAGAACATGATTATCATAAACATATTGATAACTTTCTGTATAATTTTCTTGTACCATTTTAAAAAGAAAACAAAATGCTTGAACTATGTAGTCAAATGGGAAACAAAGATTGTGGGATAGACGCTAAAGATTTGTTAACCCATCATTAGTAGATAATTATGTTCTTTTGTGTCTTGAAAATTGTGCACTTAAATAAAATCCTTATTTTCTAATGTTCAACTATTACTTTGATTTTCCTTCCTTCTAAATAGTTGTCCCATCCCCACAGTCAATGTATCAAATCAAATGAAGGGCGGTTGACAATGCCACTAAGAGGCATGGTCTTCCATCATAGGACAAATGAATTTTGTCAAACGTGAAAGAAAAGACTATGATAAGAGATCAATTCAATAATAGGTAAGACAAACCCATGGCTAAGTGGGGGCCAATGCCATTAATAAGCATGGCCACCCTATCCATAGACAACTGGAAATTGCAGGTCAAGGTTATTCTTCCATGCAAAAGATCATAATATTTGACCCACAACCTCATTAAGAGGCATTTTTGGAGCAAAAACGTGAGGGGGGGGGGAGCGTGGGGAGCGACATGATGGAAAAGAACGACATGATGAAGAGGATAAAATTTGCAAAGGAAGGATGTCCACATCAAATGAAGGGTGGTTGACAATGCCACTAAGAGGCATGGTCTTCCATCATAGGACAAATGAATTTTGTCAAACGTGAAAGAAAAGACTATGATAAGAGATCAATTCAATAATAGGTAAGACAAACCCATGGCTAAGTGGGGGCCAATGCCATTAATAAGCATGGCCACCCTATCCATAGACAACTGGAAATTGCAGGTCAAGGTTATTCTTCCATGCAAAAGATCATAATATTTGACCCACAACCTCATTAAGAGGCATTTTTGGAGCAAAAACGTGAAGGGGGGGAGCGTGGGGGGCGACATGATGGAAAAGAAAGACATGATGAAGAGGATAAAATTTGCAAAGGAAGGATGTCCACAAAATTTGGGCAGAAAATAGAGATAAATAGAGAAAGAATAAGGGGACAAACAACATTTAAGGAGGGCACGATTTTTGCAGGAAATGGTGCAAGCATGTTGTGGAATGGTCACACAATCAATAAGCATGGCATTCGCCTCTTTCGTGATCCATGAATTCTAGTGCAAGGACAACGTATGTTACGCAGGCTAGGGAAAAGCACCCAGGACCCTCCATAAATCAACAATTCGGGCTTTGTTTTGGAGGGCGAAGGAACGTCAGAGGCGATTTTGGGGGCTCCTTAAAATATTTCATGGTATGTATGTGTGTTGAGCGTTGGGTATGGGTGCCTTTCGAAGCCTAATAAGATCATTAGGCATAAGGAAGCACGGAGAGGGTACAAAAAAATAGATGAATTCCCTCCAAGAGTGTGCTCAAATAGATTATAAGAATTTCAGGATACAAAATGGATTGTTGAGAAGGATTTAAAAACTTTCGAGGAGAAAGAGGGAGAGTTTTGCGTGAGTAAAAGAGGTGTCTGAGAGTCTTAAAACCCCACAACTTCTTCAGTTGGAGACAAGCGTAGCTTAAGACACAGAAACCATCACATGCAAATGGCAGGAAGGGCATGAATAGGGCGACAGAGAACATGAGACAATTTTTTTTTAAGGAAGGTGCAATGGAAGTCAAAGTCATGCATTTGGCTATGGAATGGAAGGTCTTTAAGGCACCAAGTTGAGTTGGACACTAGTGCAGGTTCCTTCTCTGTTCTTATATCTGCATGAGGTATCTAGGTTCGAAATATTTGTGTGAATTGATTACTTATGTTCATTCTTGTCTGGTTGGGAACAAAGTATCCTAGAACTAAACAATAACTACTAAAACTATAACTCGATACATCCTTATTTATTCACCCTACTATAAGGCATAAGAAACATATACAAGGTTCCCTAAAATAGAGTTTTTACGATCTATATGACCTATTGGCATCATGGAAAGGATTACACTATTGCTTTTAGAAAGGAATCTCGAATATAAGACAAACTTTATGCAATTTGTGGAAGCTTAAACAAGGAATGTGAATTTATTTGACAAATGCTTGGTAGAATTGTGCTCTCTTGAAGAGCCCTAGCGGCAAAGTAAGATATGAATTGTTTGTTAAAAGGCTTTAGAAACCTTTGAGCATATGAAACTAGCCTTCTCATTCATGCGCTTAAATTGGAGTTCTTGAAGAGGGTTGAACATCCATCATGGCAATACTAAAATGAATATATATCACACACTAAAGTAAAAATACCATTCCTAGCACCATAACTTCATTAAACCTATGTGCAACAATAGTAAACACGTTATGCACCATCTATCTCTTGAATAGATTCATTATAAGATAAATTTTCCCTCGTGGCCCAATTCTGTGAATAAGATTTGAAATCCCTTGTAGTTCCTAGTGCCTCATGGGAGGGAAAAAGTATGGCTTAACTAAATTAATGAGATTTGATTAGATTCACATGTGCTTGAGTATCATATATTGTAGGTAGTCACATGTATGCTTGTATGTATGTTCCTAAGTGTATATATATACACTACTATGTATTTATACTCCCACCATGGAGTCATATTTAATGGGTCACATAATCATCATGGGAGTAAACATAATATTCACTATGCAAACTGTGGTGGTTGAGATTTCATATTTTGTATTTATAGTTTGAAATAATTGCATAAGTACTAATAAGAACGGCATGGGAAGCCTACATAATGATAACCCTTATATAACTTGGAAGATATATAATGGGTTTACTTAAGATATTTTATGGCTTGTGATAGCCCATTTTAAATATTTAATAATAACATGATTATGTGAGAATTATGGACTGGATGTTTAAATCCGTGTGCATTAGTGGGGAATAATTCGACGAATTAAAACTTGGTATATATATAATATTGATTTAATTGGAGCTTAATTTGCTATTGATCTATATCCTTCTAAAATGTTTGAAGTAATAAATGTTCATACCATTTTTGAATATTAAATGGCGAGGACAAACCATTGAGTTTGAAAGACCTTCATGCATAGTGTTGTGTTTATTTGCTTGGTAGTTATATAACAATATAAGGAATGTGGCGTCATTTAGTGGCACTACAACCACACCTTATTAAACCTATCTTTAATGTTGAAACTTGGCGCTTTTGATAATTTTTTGGTACTGTGGTAAATGTTTTACATGATCACAACCTGTCAAATATAATAACCTTAATATGGAAGTTATTATATGAACAAAGGAAGGATAATACAGTTATAGTGAATCGCAACATGATTGCATACTAAATGGAAGGAAAATATTGTTGAGATTGAGTTAAGAGATAAACTCTATATATGCAACATCTTGACCATGGAGGTCATATTTAGTATAAAGGGTAAGTATGAATGAATTAATCAATCAAGGAACTAGACTATTATAAGAATAGTCTATGGGGTGCTTCATAGGGTAAAGGAAAACTAGAAGATCAAGAATAAATTATTAGTAATATTATTAATGGGTTATGTTTTCATCTATTGGTCTAATGGATATAGTGTTGCCAAGTTTCTTAAGTAGGATTCAAACATTGACTATAACCTAAAACAAGCTCCTAAATACTATTGCTTGTCCTTCAAAGGTATCTATTGACCCCTTGAGTATAAGAACCTTAATATTGAATCTATTAAATATGAGTTTCAAATGGGAAATGATTTCCTATTTGTTTGTAAACCAAGGTAATTTCATGTTCAGTAATACTCTTAGCCCTATGTTGTTAAGACAAACCTTGGGATGTTCAAGTTGGTTTATGAATAATGTAGGGTAGAGTTTAACTAAAGACATCAATATCTTTAAGGGAAATGTTATGGTATGGTTTGCCAAATTGTGAACTAACTTATGATTCCTAACTACTATCAACTATTATTAGTTGAAGGGAAACACAACCTTGGTTATTGGAACTTTTGTGTAGATCCTTTGAGAGACCTTATAAGGAGAACTATGTGTAACTTTGATCCATTTGGAAGCAGGTACATAGGCGTGCCTTGGGAAAAAGATGTCCCTATGACTTCAAGTCCGTAGGGGGAGGATATAGGGGAGATAACTCCTAGATGTTGGGGTTGTTCCTAATTGGTTTGACCTTCTCTCTTTAGTAGGCTTCAGAGGCGGTCGATGGGTATTGGTTGGTTATGAAATGAAACTTGATAACTTGTATTCAATACATAATGTGTGTCTAAATAATAAGTTGAAGGAAAGGAATGAATTGGACTACTTGGTAGTGGTTACTAGTTGAGTTGTGCTCACCAAGTGCATTAGTAATAAGTGCTTTCTATTATGTATTATAAAAAAAAAAAATCTTGGGCTTATATGATTATGTAAAGACTACCAATTCAGCCAATTGTGATCTACTTATTCTACGTTAAGAACCTATCTTCCATTTATAGTGCTAAACATGAGTCAAGGAGCATTACTATGCTTGAGATTGATAGGTGTTTAGCAACAGTACTATGCTCGATATGGACAGTAGTCAAGGAGCAATACTTCTACATGCTCAAGATTGACATGTGTCTAGGAGCAGTATTATGCTTGAGATGGACAGTAGTCAAGGAGCAGTATTACTATGCTCAAGATTGACAGGTGTCTAGGGCTAGTACTATGCTTGAGATGGACAGTAGCCAACGAGCAATACTATTATGCTCGAAATTGATATGTGTCTAGGGGTAGTACTTCAAGCTCAAGATGGACAGTGGTCAAGGAGTAGTACTGATATACTCAAGATTGACAAGTGTCTAGGGGCAGTATTATGCTCGAGATGGACAGAAGTCAAGGAGCATTCTATGCTAGTGAAGGCCACCCTTGGTTGCTTAGTCGTCTGATGGACTGCAGGGAAGAGAGTTTCTAATGAAGAATCGGTAGGTAATAGTTGGACCAACATTAAAGTATAGTGTTGGCATATATTGATGTGGAAACGGTATACTTGATCCAAATGAGTTGAGGGTGGACTTTGATGAAGTATGTGACGCACCAAATCCTCCTTCAAGTTGTTTGATGGTGTAGAAGACAAAAGAAAAGGATGGGACCCATAGTGTAGTGTGCAATACATCGACATTCCTTTCCTATCTGGGATGCACTAAGGGCAAGTGTGTGTTAGCCAATGTGGATATATTTTCCAGCCATTGTTGTGATGTGATGTACATAATATGAGCTCATCACTAAAGTACTTGTGATGTACACATGAGGTAGTCACTATTGCAATGTGATGTACCTATGAGCTCATCACTAATGTACTTGTGGTAAGTATGTGATCCAATCACTGTCGTACTTGGGATGTGCATATGAATTATTCCCTAGTGTACTTGTGATGTATGTTGGATCTAGTCACTGTGTATAGGTGGTGTATATTAGAGCTAGTCACTATGTATATGTGACTTATGTTGGAGCTAGTCATTGTGTATATGTTAAACATATTAGAGCTAGTCACTTATATATGTGACGTATGTTGGAACCAATCCCAATGTATGTGTGATGTGTATGAGCTAGTCACCTTAAGTATATGTGAGGTATGCTCGAGTCACTCCATGTGGGAATTGGGAAATTATGAAAGGATATGAACCTTGTGCATTTGTGTATATTTGCACACTATTGATTGATAAGGTTTGGTGTGGAACCAACACTTGATGGTGAGTTGATATAATTATATTATAATGGGCTAAGTTGATAACTTACACTTAATGAATAGCCTTGGTTTAAAGGTCAAATCAAAATCACATATAGGATGAGGGATTGAACTCTCTCTGACTTTGGTGGGTGAACTACGAAGCCTCTGATTCCTATGAAGGGATACATAGGCAAGGTCATCAAGAATGAACTCTCGAGGCTTAGGTTTAGGCCTAGTAATGGATTTAACCTTGGTAGCTTACTACTCCTATGTGTAAGTATATAAGTCCAGTGAATTCAGGTTGATGCCACCATGATGAATGGTTAATTCTTGAAGTTAACACCTCTAGTTTGCATGGAAGATGCTTAGTCGATTAAGTTGGAATTTGTTCTGAACTGAGTTGGTACTTGTTGATTTTTTAAAAAAATAGTAACAACCGAGGGGTGGTTGTTACATGTTTATCAAAGCAACCAGGTTCAAACACTGGACCTATGAAGCTCACTTGACTTCGAAATAAAGGATATCACTTGGCACTACCAACTAACTATAACAAAGTTGGTCACTTGATATGTACATAATTGTTTTGAATATCTTAAATGGAACCTGAATGGGTGAAATGGTAAATCTGAATAAACATATTGTAAATGAAAATCATAGTGCATAGCAGAAGGTTATGTCGTTTGATGATTTCTATTCTCCTAACCCACTTGATGGATTTGATTTTAACCCTTGTTATGTGGAAGTTATTCAAAATCATTCTCATCTTAAGAACAAGAATTGATGGGAACATAAACCACAAATAACTAAGGGTGCGTATTTTTTATGGGTTAGTATATGATAAAGAGAGATCAACAATACCCTTAATGGGAAATTTCTAACTACCTTAACACTTGATAACATAGTCACAAGCTTGGGAATGAGCTTGTATTATAACTGCATGGTATGAAGCGATGTAAATAGCGACTTGCAAAGAACACATAGAGTTATATTTGTATCCTTTGATGATTAAATACATTTTCTTAATTTGAAATTTTTCACCGATGTCGGCCTATGGGACACTATGATAGGTGTTGTAAATCCACACAATGAGTAACATGACTATATTATTGGAACTTATGTGGAAGCTAATGAAATTAATTAAAACATGTGTGTGGTACTTGACCATAAAGAATTGTCATTGAAGCGTGGTTGCTTGATACCTTATAAGGGTTAACTAGTAAATTTATGAACCGATGGTATAACATCAAACTCTCTTAAGAAAACAAAACTCATAAGTTCAAAACTTAGGGCTAGATTGAGGGAAAATGCTTGCTCGAGGGAAAAAATTTACTATGCACCCTCTTGAATTTCATGAAAATCGTTCCCAATTCGGTCAAATTATAGAAATTGAAACCACCTGAGATGTGAGGATAAGCGGTAACATGGCTAGTAACCCAAGATTTTGAAGAAATTTACTTATACGAGCCCTTAAATTGGACCCTAAAACATTGAAGCATGGAAACTATTGAAGAACAAATAGTGAATTCCAACTACTAGATCAAGAAATTAATGAATAAAACCTTCTAATAAGTTGGGACGACTTATCCAAAGGGGGGAAGGATGTCACATCACCACAGTCAATGTATCGAACCAAATGAAGGGTAGTTGATAATTCTATTAAGAAGCGTGCTCTTCCACCATAGGACAAATGAATTTTGTCAAACGTGAAAGAAAAGATTATGATAAGAGATAAATTCAATAATAGGTAAGATAGACCCGTGGCTAAGTGGGGGCCAATGCCATTAATAAGCATGGTCAGCCTATCCATAGACAATTGGAAATCACAGGTCAAGGTTATTCTTCCACGCAAAAGATCATAATATTTGACCCACGACCTTACTAAGAGGCATTTTTGGAGCAAAAACATGAAGGGGGAGCGGGGGGCGACATGATGGCAAACAATGACATGATGAAGAGTAAATAAAATTTGGAAAGGATGTCCACATAGTTTGGGCAGAAAATATAGATAAATAGAGAAAGAATAAGGGGACAAACACCATTTAAGGAGGGCACAATTTTTGTAGGAAATGGTACGAGCATGTTGTGGAATGGTCACACAATCAATAAGCATGACATTCACCTCTTTGGTCATCCATGAATTACAATGCAAGGACGAGGTATGTTATGCAAGGTAGGGAAAAGGACCCACGACCCTCCATAAATCGACACTTTGGGCTTTGTTTTGGAGGGAGAAGGAATGCTAGAGGCAATTTTGGGGGCTCCTTAAAATATTTCATGGTATGTATGTGTGTTGAGCATTGGGTATGGGTGCCTTTCGAAGCCTAAGAAGATCATCAGGCACAAGGAAGCATGGAGAGGGCACAAAATATAGATGAATTCCCTCCAAGAGATGTGCTCAAATAGATTATAAGGATTTCAAGATACTCACAAAATGGATTATTGAGAAGGCTTTAAAAACGTACAAGGAGAAAGAGGGAGAGTTTGGCATGAATAAAAGAGGTGCATGAGAATCTTAAAACCCCACAACTTCTTCAGCTGAAGACAAGCGTAGCTTTGGATAGAGAAACCACTGAACGCAAATGGCAGGAAGGGCATGAATAGGGCGATGGGGAACATGGGACAATTTTTTTTTAAGGAAGGTGTAGTGGAAGTTAAAGTCGTGCATTTGGCTATGGAATGGAAGGTCTTCAAGGTGTTAGGTCAAGTTGGACATTATTGCAGGTTCCTTCTTTGTTCCTATATCTGCATGAGTTATCTAGGTTTGGAATGTTTGTGTGAATCGATTACTTGTTGATGTTCATTCATGTCTAGTTGGGAACAAAGTATCCTAGAACTAAACAATAATTGCTAAAACTCTAAGACAATACATCTTTATTTATTCACCCTACTACAAGGCATAAGAAACATATACAAGGTTCCCTAAAATAGAATTTTTACAATCTATATGACCTGTAGGCATCATGGAAAGGATTACATTATTACATTTAGAAGGGAATCTCGAATATAAGACAAACTTGTATGCAATTTGTTGAAGCTTAAACAAGGAATGTGAATTTATTTGACAAATGCTTGGCAGAATTGTGCTCCCTTGAAGAGCCCTAGTAGTAAAGTAAGATACAAATTGTTTGTTAAAAGGCTTTAGAAACCTTTGAGCATATGAAACTAGCCTTCTCATTCATGCACTTAAATTGGAGTTCTTGAAGAGGGTTGAACATCCATCATGGTAATACTAAAATGAATATATGTCACACACTAAAGTAAAAATGCCATTCCTAGCACCATAAACTTCATTAAACCTATGTGCAACAATAGTAAAGACGTTCTACACCATCTCTCTCTTAAATGGATTCATTATAAGATAAATTTTCCCTCTTAGCCCAATTGTGTGAATAAGATTTGAAATCCCTTGTAGTTCCTAGTGCCTCATGGGAGGGAAAAAGTGTGGCTTAACTAAATTAATGAGATTTAATCAGATTCACATTTGCTTGAGTATCATATATTGTAGGCAATCACATGCATGCTTGAATGTATGTTCCTATGTGTATATATATACACTACTATGTATTTATGCTCCCACCAAGGAGTCATATTTAATGGGACATAATCATCATGGGAGTAAACATAATATTCACTATGCAAACTGTGGTGGTTGAGATTTCATATTTTGTATTTATAGTTTGAAATAATAGCATAGGTATTAATAAGAAAAGCATGGGAAGCCTACGTAATGATAACCCTTAGATAACTTGGAAGATATATAATGGGTGTACTTAAGATATTATGTGGCTTGTGATAGCCCATTTTAAATATTTACTAATAACATGATTATGTGAGAATTATGGACTGGATGTTTAAATTTGTGTGCATTAGTGGAGAATAATTCAATGAATTAAAACTTGGTATATATAATATTGATTTAATTGGGGATTAATTTGCTATTTATCTATATCCTTCTAAAATGTTTGAAGTAATAAATGTTCATACCATTTTTGAATATTAAATGGTGAGGACAAACCATTAAGTTTGAAAGACCTTCATGCATAGTGTTGTGTATATTTGCTTGGTAGCTATATAATAATATAAGGAATGATGGTGTCATTTAGTGGCACTACAACCACACCTTATTAAACCTATCTTTAATGTTGAAACTTGGTGCTTTTGATAATTCGCCGGTAACATGGTAAATGTTTTACATGATCACAACCTCTCAACTATAATAATTCGCCAGTAACATGGTTACCAGTTGAGTTGAGCTCACCAAGTGCATTAGTAATAAGTGCTTTTTATTGTGTATTGTAAAAAAATTAATCTTGGGCTTATATGATTATGTAAAGGCTACCAATTCAGTCGATTGTGATCTACTTATTCTACATTAAGAACCTATCTTCTAGTTATAGTGCTAAGCATGAGTCAAGGAGTATTACTATGCTCGAGATTGACAAGTGTTTAGGGGCAATATTATGCTCGAGATGGACAGTATTCAAGGAGCAATACTTCTATGCTCGAGATTGGCAAGTGTCTAGGAGGGATACTATGCTCGAGATGGACAATAGTCAAGGAGCAGTGTATTCCTATGCTTGAGATTGACAAGTGTCTAGGGGAAGTACTATGCTCGAGATGGACAGTAGTCAAGGAGCAAAACTATTATGCTCGAGATTCACAGGTGTCTAGGGGCAATACTTTGCTCGAGATGGACATTAGTCATGGAGTGGTACTAATATGCTCAAGATTGACAGGCGTTTAGGGGCAGTATTATGCTCGAGATGGACAGAAGTCAAGGAGCATTCTATGCTAGTGAAGGCCACCCTTGGTTGCTTAGTCATCGGATGGACTATAGGGAAGAGATTTTCTAATGAAGAATCAATAAGTAATAGTTGGACCAACATCAAAGTATAGTGTTGGCATATCTTGATGTGGAAATAGTATACTTGATCCAATTGAGTTGAGGGTGGACCCCGTTGAATTATGTGATGCACCAAATCCTCCTTCAAGTTGTTTGATGGTGCAGAAGACTGGAGAAAAGGATGGTACCCACGGTGTGCAATGCACCAACATTCCTTTTCTATTTGGGATGCACTAAGGGTAAGTGTGTGTTAGCCAATGTGGATGTATTTTCTAGCCATTGTTGTGATGTGATGTACATAATATGAACACATCACTAAAGTACTTGTGATGTACACATGAGGTAGTCACTATTGTGATGCGATGTACCTATGAGCTCATCACTAATGTACTTGTGGCAAGTGTGTGATCCAATCACTATCGTACTTGGGATGTGCATATGAATTAGTCCCTAGTGTACTTGTGATGTATGTTGGATCTAGTCACTATGAATATGTGACTTATGTTGGAGCTAATCATTGTGTATATGTTATGCATATTAGAGCTAGACACTTGTATATGTGATGTATGTTGGAACCAATCCCTATGTATATGTGATTTGTATGAGCTAGTCACCTTAAGTATATGTGGGGTATGTTTGAGTCACTCCATATGGGAATTGGGAAATTATGAAAGGATATGAACCTTGTGCATTTGTGTATATCTGCACGCTATTGATTGATAAGGTTTAGTATGGAACCAACACTTGATGGTGAGTTCATATCATTATATTATAATGGGCTAAGTTGATATCTTACGCTTAATGAATAGCCTTGGTTTAAAGGCGAGATCAAAATCCCATATAAGATGAGGGAATCAACTCTCTCTGACCTTAGTGGGTGAACTACGGAGCCTTTGATTTCTACGAAGGGATATGTAGGTAGGGTCATTAAGAATGAACCCTCGAGGTTTAGGTCTAGGCCTAGTAATGGCTTTAACCTTGGTAGCTTACTACTCCTATGTGTAAGTGTATAAGTCCAGTGAAGTCAAGTTGATGCCACCATGATGAATGGTTAAGTCTTGAAGTTAACACCTCTAGTTTGCATGGAAGATGCTTGGTCGATTAAGTTGGAATTTACTCTGAATTGAGTTGGTACTTGTTGATTTAAAAAAAAATAGTAGCAACTGAGGGGCGGTTGTTACAGTTGCCATATATTTTGTATTCGACATTTTTGCTCGTGAACATTCCATTTTTTTATTTGTAAAAATAAATGAAATTATCATCCAACGAAAAATTAGGTGGCATAAAAATTGAACTGATTTCTAATGTCTCGTGAGCAGCTTCTAATGTCATAATTTTGGGTATTTATTTATTTTATACAAAAATCTTGGCGATCAATTTTTAAATCAACATTCAATTTTCTTTTTTATTATTAGGCTCCAAGAGAATCTATCAAGCCAAGCAACCGTACTCAAACATTGAGCCAAGTGCTAGGCCCAAAATTGGTTTACACACAAATGAGAAATCCAATAGGGAATCAAACAATCAAAAATTGATGAACTCCAACAACACTGAAATCACATGTTTTCACACCAACAAATGATTCTATGTGCTTGATACAAATAGGAAGGACTTTGTAATAGCAGATGAGTTAATATCTTCTATGTCAGAGTTTGATGAAAATCCTGTGACAAAACATTAAAGAAAAAAATGTTATATAACATCGAAGATTTTGTATTGATTTTGTCAATCCTAAGACCTATGTCTTCTTTTATTTCTAAAGTGTAGTCTTAGCAATAGACTAATCAGTACATAAGCTTAATGAAAAGAAATTATTTTAGAATACCATCTCATATACAATAGTAAGTGTCACAACATATGTCTTCTAAAATTGTAGTCAATAAATTTTCCTTTTCAATCAATAAAACATCACTCTATGAATGGATATTATTTGGTTACATTGATGTAAATGATAAATATAAAGATCAATAAATATCAAGACATTTAGCCATGAAAAGAAATGGAAAGATCAAAGTAAAGATAAAGTGAGAACACACTCAAAAATTGATTACAAATGCACAAAATATAGTCATTAATTATGGACACCATTCAAACATTTTGGAGGAACACTATAATGTAATGACACCTACCACATAAAGATATAAAATTGGTGAAGAAATAAATTGCATACCTTTTAATACTTTAATTTCATTTATAAGTGCTCAATCGCATTCTTCTCATCTTCATGTCAATCCTTTGCTTCTCTCCTGTATTTATTAAAAGGAAAATTATTATTGATTTTGCATTATTTTGTTTTAAACTTTTTATTTTATTTCAAAAATAAATGAAATCATTTTAACATATAATTTTATGCAAAACATTAATTTAAAGTTGAGTATAAATAGCATAATAAGAAAAATATTTATTATTTATTATTTATATATAAAACATTAATATAAAACTAAGGATAAATATTAAACTAAAATCTTATTATTTAATGTTATTAAATTAAAATTGAACTACTTTCTAATGTCTTGTGAGCAGCTTCTAATGTCCTACGGTTGGCTATGTGGCATTCTATAAAATAGTCACATGCCTTGTTTGTGCTTCCACATTTTACATGCATGCCTACGAAAATCCCCCTTCCTTTATCCCTTGATAGATGCCCATACTCACTCAAAATTGCTGATAAAAGGTTTGAAGGATGTAGGAATTGCAGTCACCAAAAATCTCATTTTTGCATTGCAAATATCGAGGGTTTTAGACGAGTTGCGAGTTGCATAAATGGTTGTGGGCAAGAGGAAGATACAATTGCACAAGACAGAGACATTCGTATGGAATTCGCTAAGTTTTATTTATAATCATGATGGGCAATAGATAGGAGATGCGGGCAACTATGGCATGCAATTTTTCACCAATCACAATTTTTAGTAATTTTGGGTATTTATTTATTTTTTACAAAACCCTAGCGGTCAATTTTTAAATCAACATTCAATTTTCTTTCCGATTATTAGGGTCCAAGCAAATCTATCAAGCCAGCCAACAGTACTCAAATTTTGAGCCAAGTGCCAAGCCAAAAATTGGTTTACACACAAATGAGAAATCTAATTCAAGAATGGTAACAAAAGACAGTTACTTTGTGGAAGATATCTAACAAGGCTAGCTAATAAACAGATAGAGCAGTTTATGATATAATGGGGTATTATGTGTCCATTTTATTTAAAATATATTCTACTTCTAATCAATTATAAAAAAATCTATTTAACCATATAAAAATAAACCTTATAACTAATCATGTTATAAGAGTGATTCACGATCTTAGTTGACAAAGAGATACTATTCATACTCCACCGCCATTATTTTTGTTTTGCTTGTGATAATGGGAGTATGGGGAGGTTTCCTTTTCTGTTATTGTATTGCGTCATTCATTCAAAGTTTAAACAATCAAACATCATCCTTTCCATATCATAGCGATCTGTGCAGGTTCAAAGCCCTGTTTGGTATTCTAGATATATGTGAGGTGAGCTCTGCTTGTTATCCTAGATTGTTCATAGGATCTCTGTAAATTTTCAAAGTTTTTCAATATTATATGGGAGTTGATTTTGTTCTTTTGGAAGAATTGAACTAACATGGACTGGTCTGTTTAGGTTTTTATAAATTCAGGAATGCATTAGTCAACGTAACAGCTGAGGTATGGAGCAGGAAAGCCCTGCAAAACTAGAATTTGAATCTGGTAGATTATTTGATACTGCAGACAACCAAAATACCCCTGAAAATACTTTGGGCAAGGGAGAATGAGATAAATTTAGCCCAGAAAGCTTACAGGATTTAGAAACTGTCAAGCCCAAAGAAGAAAATGTGGAGAAAGTGTATTTTACATCAGATAAGGTGGGTATCAAAAAAGTTATATCAGAGCAGCTGTATAATAATATCATTACAGAAAGCACAACTGCTCAGATGGTGTTTCCTAGCTCTTCGGACATCCCTCCTCTGTCAAGAATAAATCAGCTTGACATTGTTGTAAGTGACCAAATTCACTTCAATTTATATTGCATGATCTTGGTTCAAGTAAACATAAAACCTTCAGGGAAATTACAGTCAGTTTCGTAGTAGGAGTACGGAATTTTTTTGAAGTAGGTCTGATTGTAATATAGTATTGGTAGTGCAGCTTGATCATTTGGAAGATACAAATTTGAATTTCCGCTTTAACTGTAGCCCGAAAAACAAATTTTGACTAGTTGGATACATTTGACGAGTAAGCTGGAAATTCTCTAAATTATTTCAAACCTGTAGAAATTTAGCTTGGGAAAACCAAAATGATGAGGCACAAAGATAACTTCACTATAAAAAGTCCCTATTAAAATAACTGCATGTTGAATTATGGGAACATTTTTCTGCAATAATTAGATTTTTTTTTCCCCTTTGGTGAGGATATGGTGTCCTGTTGAGAAACAGGTCTAAACCTTCGTGGTCTCTGTTGGCGGATGGAAGATAGAATTGTAGTTGTTTAACAGGATTAAAGTTTGAATTTGGGAGACTGGCCATCAGTCGATGAGATTTTAGCCTTGAAAAGGCTAGGGTTTGATGAGATTAATGGTGAACTAGAGAGTAGAGTGAGATGAGGTCATGTGGTAAAAGCATCCAGGCATTCATAACCAAATTTCGGGTTCAAATCCAATGAGACAGGGTACGGTGTTTCAAATTGCTTAAGTTCAACTCAAAAAGTAACAAGCATTTGGGTGTTGGAGTAAACCACTTAGTAGCTTTGAGGAAGAGGACTTGCTTGGGGTTTTCAACTGTGAAGTGTTAAATCAAACGTCACAATTATAAAACCCACACTGACCCATATAAGCCAATCTTGAAAACAGTGGAATGTGAGTTATAACTGAGACAAATATCTTGAAATGGACATACCAGTGTGAACATACTGTTACCCAGTAGGAGCATTTTGAGTAAGTCTAAATTTTAAAAAGTAAGTCTAAATCTCAAAAACACCATTTGTTTATAGCTTATAGTTTGACAATTGGATTGAAAAGTTGCAATCAGGCTCACTATCTAATACAGTACAAGACAGCCATGGACAGCTCTGAATCTCTGAACAATAGGTACTAACCTTGTTATCTTTGTTTTTTTTTTGTGGGGGGTTCATTCTGGTGTTTTTTTGGCATTTAATCCCAGATAATGTGCATTTCAGATGGTGGAAGGAGGACACATTGGGAGTGGTAACAGGGGCCAACAAGGGTATTGGGTATGCAATTGTTCGTCAGTTGGCAAAGCATGGGATCCATGTCATATTAACAGCAAGAGTCTCAATGATGAAGGGTTTCATAACGTTGTGTTCCATCAGGTGGATGTGCAGGATGAGAGCAGCACCAGGCGTTTTCCAGTTGGATGAAAGAGCACTATGGAAAGCTGGATATCCTGGTATTGTAGCAAATTCAAATCCATTTAATTTGTTCCAGGTATTTTTTCTCTTAAATTCATTTAGCTTTATAAGTATAACAGATTTTTGGATTTGATTGTGATTTGATATATATGCAATCTTGTAAATAATTTCAGTTCCAATTGATTTCCAGTCCCTGCAGGATCATACTACAATTTGGTGTTATTGATTCTAAGAGGATAATTCCTATGCTACCCAACTGGAAAAAATCCTACCAAATAAAGATACAGAAAATTGAAGACAGAGTCTGTTTAGCATCTCATTTCATTATGTGGGTATGTTCTAGATATCACTGTGGTGGTCTCTGATGAATTTCCTGACTGGTTAAATTTTTGGCCTCTATAGGAGCAATTTCTGTTGATTGAAACGTAAGCCTTGTGTGGAGGTTGAAATTGAGCACACTACCACCATGAAGATTTAAGATGAGGGTGCTTTAATGCTGTTTTCAAAATCTAGAAAACGAAACGGTATTCCAGTTTTTCTTTTGTTTTTTATTTTCAGTCCAAATCAAACCAACCCACAGGAAAAGACATGATTATCATCTGCCAAATTCACAAGAGTTGTGCGAGCACCTTGTATTGTGTTTTTTTTACTTGTTTGGTTATTAGCCTACAATTATTGCATAGTTTTTGGAATCAGATACAATATTTTGACATTTAGAAGCTGCATATCAACCATGGTTAGCTAATGGATCCTTGGTGTTAATTCTTTCAAATGCTTGGTGGCGGTTTTGCATAGCAATCCTATCTATTTGTAGTTAATAATACCTATTGTTTTCTCTTGTAGGTGAGGAAATCAATGTGTCGTATCAAGCATGTTCTTACTTAGAGAGCACTGGTGGAACCTAATCGTAGAAGACAGGCTGAAATGAAACGCATGATTAATGATTTGTGAAAGATCATCTTAAGAAGTCAAGCTTTAAAACAGGGAATGTTTAGATGTCCTGCACAAATTGTATTCTGCAGCATACATGTTCAAATAGTTGTCTGATGATGATTAGTACCATCTTCAGAATATGATTCTATCTAATGGCCCTTGCTATGCATTATCTTGGACAAGTCAACTTTTTACTCCACTGTATGTGGAAACAACCATCCTTGATTTTTATTAAGGATAAATGTCTAGAAGCAATTTAATATAGTAACCAACCTAATAGACTAACTCCAAAGAAACCTTAATTACTTGTAAATAAAAACGGTCATAATACTATGGTAATTGATTTAAATCTTTATACAGCTCCTGCATCTTCTGGCCAAGGCATAATATATCAACATTTAATTGCAAATATTTATTAAAGACAGGCTTATTCTTTGGAGTTTGACAGCAACATAAAAAATATGTTTACCTTTCATGAGAGCACTAACAGTTATTTATGAATGGCAAAAAAAGATGTTTACCTTTCATGTGAAGCAATATACGTTACTCTTATAAATTAACATTCTTGGAATATATCTTTCGAGGTTTCTTATATAGATTTTTATATATAGATATACTAGTTATATAAATGGGGCATATGGGGTGAGAGAAAACTGTATCCTTATCTAGATTGTTTGAATTTTGTATAATTTGTAGGCATGCAATTTGTAAGGAAGAGGATGATGGGGACGAGGCAGATGAACATGGGTTCTCCCGTTACTCTTCTGTGTTGAGTGCCATTCAAGTTTGACAATGGCGGGGTGTGTCTAATCAGTGGCGTTGCAAGCAATTAGGTGACCAACTCACAACTACAACACCAGCAATTTACAGGGTCTGTATTTGTGCAAGAGGATGATGATAAAGCGGTGAACAGTTTTGGCATTGTGGATAAGAATTCTATTGAAATGGGTGTTCATCATGCCGAATTGGTAGTATGTAGTGGCCAGAGATAAATCCTCCTTGCTTTGACAGCAGGAAAGGAGAGAAGTTCCTTAAAATTAATCGTATATGCCTCTGCTTGCCCATTGTATGAAAAGGTTGCCTGTTTACTGTAAATTGCTGGATCTGGACAGTGCAAGACCAATTGTGGTGGTTCCTTGCACATTACTTATGATGGGCAGAAACCACATAACCAAACCCACCATGATAACTAGCTAACAAACAAGCCCCAACACTGTTTAAATCTCCATAATAGAAAGAGGCAAAAAGTTCATACCGTTCAAAAGTTCTTTATTGCAGTTTTGGTTTCTATGACTTTCGTATACCCCGTAACCCTGTTTCAAAAGTACACAGTCCATTATCCCCATGATCAAAGCCCCAAATCTTTAAACAAGAAACCCTCCAAATGAAAGGTAAAATCGTACCTGAATAACATGGCCCATGTTTCTTCCATGAAAAACCAAGAAACGATCACAGAACAGAAAGACAATGGAGTGGAGTCCCTGTGAATCTCGAGAAATGTTAAAACTAAAAGCAAATGTGCGCTCAAAATAACCGTTGGGTTGGATGTGCATGAGTTTTTTTTTTTTTTTTTTTAATCAAATGCATTTGGTTCTTGCCATAATTCTCTAGGTACGTTTTGATAATTTGATTTAATGCTTTGATTTGGAGGTGAGAATAGAATGAATTTAGTTATGTCGTGGAGTGGACAAAGTGGGGAAGATTGTGTTAAATAATATAAAATGAAAGATCTTGACAATATTTGTAAGATGGGACTGAGTTTGAGGTTAATGAAGAATTCATTGTTGGAATTACTCGCCTGTCTATGGACGACATGAAATTTTTCAGGGATAAAAAGGAGGCGTAGACAGTAATGAAATATTTTTTCAAAGGTGATGAGGAGAAGGACTTAAAGATTGCTAAGAGTGGTAGATATTAGCAAAGTTCCCTTAAGGCTTTATGGGGGGATGTAGCGAAGGAATTAATGTGCTACATTACCCTGGAAGGTCGTTTCTTGATGGTGAGTAACTATCATTTCATTATGCTTAATCACTTTCGACATAAGAGGGTTTCTTTCATGATTTATCTTCTTATGTCGCTTGACTCGGGTATTAAGGATCACAAGAAGAACCCAAAAAATGTCGTATTGCATGTTGGGTTAATTCCCCTGATTTCTGATTATACGAAAACTTTTGAAATTCCCAAACCTATGGTCACCCCGAAGGGTAAATAGCATAAACTTGCTGAAGGGTATAATACGGCTTCCAAAGATGAACCTGTTAGTAAAAAGGCCAAGAGAAGAAAATTGATTTTGGAAAAAGAGGATGAGTCGAAGGATGATGTGGAGTTTGTGTCGGATTGTCTCACTTCTCTGGAAGGGGGTCCACATTGCTCTCCCTCGAGAAAAAAGAAAAGGGGAAGCTTGTGCTAGTGGAGGTTATTTAACCTGTAGTGATGAAGTTGTTGTGGTACCGAGTAGGGGTCCGAAGATGAGGAATGAGCTGTATGGGGAGGCCTCCTCGCCACCTCCGGCTACCAAGAAGAAGGACTTGGGGGAAGTGAGCAGGAAGAAAAGGGTTTTGCGATCTGCGAGCCAAACTTTGGAGCAGGGCTATCCTCTCACAATTGTGGGTGGCCTCTTTGTTGATGATTCCCCGAGTGTTAAGTCAATCTTGCAAGTAAAAGATAAGCATGGGGATATTATTGGTGCTCTGGAGACCCAACGTGTGGACTTGGAGAGGTTTATGAAGAGAAAGGCAGTGGCAGAGGAAATTGTGAGCTCCATTCGCAAGCTTAAATCTCCGGCTGCTGTGGAAAAAGGTAAGGACTCCCCTGCTGATAAGGATAGGATTATCTCTTCTGAGCGGGAGGACACCCTGGGGAAAGGGGTTTTTAATATAGATAGAGATGATTTGTCCGATGTGAATGGTACCACACGTGAGGGTTCAATTGTTTTGTTTAATCTTTTTAAGTGGTTTTTCAATGAACTCAATAAAACGAATGTCAGAGTTAGGGGAATGGTTAACAAAGCTGAGGGGTCCTCTGTACAAAAGTAGATAGATGAGTTGTTTGACTCCTTAAACACTGTGGCGGACACTGTTGTGGAGGAAACCCTCAAAATGAAGCAGAATATGGAAGGAAGAATCCTCATTCTTGAGGAACAAATGGGGAAAGTTTGGGATTCTGTGATGAAAGGTGGGGAGGGTCATAAAATTGATGGTAATTATGAGTCTGTTGTTGTTACTTCTCCTGTGGTTAGTGCTAAGAAGCGGAAAGATATTGCCCATGATGGTGAGGGTGTTGTTGATGGTAAGTAGATGGGGTAAGTTGTTGCTGATGGGAAGAGTGGTGAAAAAGGTATTGTTTTGATTTCAGAGATAAATACTGGTGGTTCTGGAGAATGAACTAGGAAAAAAACTAAAGCTCAGGGTGGGGCATCTGGGAAGGAAAGTTTTGATGTTTTTGATGATGCACAAAAAGCTATAGACTGCGACGTGGAGGCGGTAGACATTTTGAAAAGTATGTAGTGTTGTTAGTTGGCCCTCTGATTTGGCTATTTTTTTGTTGTTGGGTCATTGTTGTTGGGTTGTTTGTTGGCGTAATGTTGTTATCTTTCTTTTCAACTACTCTCTAATGTAAAGGGTTTTGGGCCCCTTCAAAACCCATTTTTTATCTCTAATCAAAAACAATATTTGTAAGATGTTATTGAGTGATTTTTTTTTGTTTTTTAATATTTTATAAATTTAAAGTTAATATGGGTCTAGAGTTTTAATTGTTTAATTTATTTGAATATGTTCAAGGATTAAATAAGCGCAATAATAATTATGTTATTCAATTTTGATCTTTATATTAAAATATGATAATTTTTTCACTTGAAAACATATTTATAAAGGGTCTACTTAAGTAAATCCAAGACAAAAGCTTGACTTATTTTCTAAATTTAAGTGCATATGTGAAAATTGTAGAGTCCAAATTGTTAGCACAAAATACCTTCAAATATGGGTCTTCAAGCGAAAATGCTTTCCACCCTTCTAAATATCAAAAATTAAACAACTTTTCTAAGCATAAAAATGTGAATAAAAGTGCTCATCAAGTTGCTAACATTTCCATGTTCCTTCATTTAAGTTATATTTTATAATAAAAAAGTTCACTAAATCTCAAGAATGTATTAACCATCTACTTCAAACTTTGAGTATTAATTTACTTTCACTCTCATAAGTTCATCCATTTAGTCTCAACAAACCACTTCCTACAGCATATAATGATCAAATATTTTACAACAATCATCACATCAAACATCATTAGGTTCAAACTTGTATAGGTTTTAAACATAATGTACAAGACTTCATTGACAAAAATGTAATCAAAGTTGAAGGGGTTAATGATAATCAAAATCCATCAATTGGACCCTTAAATTATCATTTAACAATTTACACAAGTTCATTTCCACATTACTTAAACAGTGTAGAATCACGTGACAATAAAAACAACATGATGATGTACTACGTGGTCCTATTTATGTAGGAAACATTGAATCTAATGATACATCTTCTTTCTCCCTCCCACTAACCCATCGATTACATTTTACAATGAGGAAGCTCTTCAAATAACTATTATGGATCATTGTGCATTTGAGCATTTGTGATCTATAGTCTATGAACCACACAAATTATGGAAATCACAAAACAAGAATATATATATTGTATTAATTAATCATAAATTAAATGGAAATTAGTAATAGAAGAAGAGGAGAATTGAACACCTTATTTATTGTGGAAACCCTATAAAGAGAGAAAAACCAAACTAACTAGTAGTGGAAAATACTTACTATCATTATTATGTATTAAATGGCGTGTACAATGAATATAAATTGAAATGGTTACAATCTACCCCTTTTTAGATGCATACAAGACCCTGGCTATGGATTCAATCTACCTCTTGCTCTAGTAGTTGCATATTTACCTTGTATTCCTTATGCTTCTACACTCCTTTCCTTGTATATCTCATGTCAAAAACACAACACACAATTGTTCCTTCATCATAAAAGAAGATGTTAATGTACATGATTACATTATAACCTCTCAATTTGGGTATGTGCACCATACAATTTTTCTTTCAATGCCCCCTTAAGCCACCAATACAATCAAACATTTATATATTATTATGCATAATAGCTTTCTCTTAGGCCAAGAAGAATACTAACCATTACACGAAGCTAAAATAATGCTTATTCAATTTATAATTTAAGTTTGAATGTTTGCACAACTAGGAACACTCACAAACCTACATTGTGCTCCTAGAGACTAGTACACCTATGCCATCATCTTTATGCAATAGAATTATGAAGCATTATTAAACACATGTACATAGAAATTTGTTATAATACAATTTTTCAGGACCCATTTGGATCACACCTCCCTTTTTAGAGAGGCTTTTGGTTCCATAAAATATTAAAATAGGGATTGGAAAATCCTCCAAAATTTGTGGCATCTATGTGTGTATCAACTCATGTTGAAAGCCTAAGAGCTAGATTGTGTTGTACAAAAATTGCTAAAATGGATGTTGTGGGTTAGAAATTTATAAATTTATAACTGCTATTTACACAAAAAAAAGTAATACAATATCTATAATATAAGATTTACTTGTTTTGTAATAAAATTTTACAAAACCACCACCAAAATGAAGAGCTACTTTTTAGCTTTATAGCCATACAATTTTTTAATACTTTGAATAAGTCAAGGTATATATTTTTATTTTCTTTGAAGAATGTTTTCATATTCTTTCAATCCATATGTATTTATTTTTTATAATTTTTGGCCCACTTATCCAATTTTCTTAAAAAATAAGATTGTTCTATGCTTCATTCTACATGAATGTTTAGTGATGTAATTTTTAGGATACATCTGCAAGTCAAAAACTCACAAAAAATATATTCAATAAAAACAAGTATACAACTTATAGTACTCACTCTTGGCTATATTTCCACTAGTTGGTTTTTAAAAGTACCTAATTTAGAAGCAAAATTGGGGCCACATGCCATACATTATATTATATTTAGTGATAAAAAGAGGAAAACTATTTTGTGTGTTCAACATTTAACCCTCTTAAGATTAACCATTTTTTAAAATCTTCCATAATTTGGAAACTAAATTCATAGTAGTTACAATTGTTGATTTTATCATATCTTTAAATTTTGAGAATACACATGTCTTGAATTACTCATCCAAGTTTAGCTTTAGTTGATTTTTAAAAAAAGTGGTCACTTTTAGCCTCTTTTTCTTTCCCCATTTTCATGCACTTACTCACTTGCACTATAGTCCTAGACACTCACATGGGTCTACACCATTATCTAGACACATATTCTATCATCTTTGTGTAGCAAAGTTATTAAGTAGTGCGCAACACCTATCAATGAAAATATATTACAATATAGTTTTTTTAATGATCCATTTGGATTAATGCATGAAATAATTAGAAATTGAAGATGTCTTCATGGATCTGGCAAATTAATATATTTTTTTAAAAATACTTATAATATCCAAAAATACATTTAGGATTCCCTTTAAAGATGACTACAAAAAATTTAATCCAAACCTTAGGTTGTGTCATCTTACCACTTGAATTGGGAATCAAACAAGTATAAGTTCTCTATAACCCAAAATTGGCACACACTTGACTGATCACATGGATCAAATGAAGTAACAACTCATTATTGTGGAAGGGGAAAAAGTTGGTCTACATAATATTTTTTGATGGAAATTTCCTTTATTTGGAGATGTAACATTCACATGAAGGACAAATTAAGTGGAATTGCTTCTTCTCAAGGTAATATTGTGTGGATGGTCAGTTGAATGGGCTAGAAATAGGCTTAGGTGTTCTTAGTATTTAGATAAATTTGACATGTGGAGTGTTTTACATAATGAAGTGCTAAGAGTTTTTTCGAGGGGTGTTTGGATTGTTATTTGTACAAAGAGAATCAAGATGCCATTTATTGGTATTGAGGGGTTTTTGGATCATTATTTTTACAATGAGCATCAAGATTCTATTGACAAGTATTTAAAAAATATTTTAAGTGGGAATTTCCATATTCAAATATTCCAACTAACTTTGGTTGTTAAATTTCCTCTAGGTGAGCATTCTTGCACGAAATGTCTTTAAAGGTACTTGTTCATTCTTGATCAATAATGGCAAGATAAAGTAGTTTTTTATTAACCCGCCTGAGATTTCCTTTAATAAATTAAGCTTTAGCAGGTAGAATATAAGTAATTAAATCCAAAATATGACATGCCAAGCTAAATATGAACGTTCAAGCTATCCTTGTTTGTCAATTTAAATATGATTTCTTGTTTACTTTTTTATTTAAATAATTGTTAGGAAAAGTACAGTCTCAACCTTGCTCCTTATGTTAAATATATAATGAATGCAACTTTCAAAGTATGAAAGATAAGAACTAAAGTTTTGATCTATAGAGTTAATTTTGGACAAAATAAAATATTTGGGTCGCTTAGTATCACTCTCAAGATGTATTTTTATGTAGATATTTTTGAGCTCTGCAATATAAAAAAAGTGTCCCAACAACCTCGTGAATTAAAATTTATCGTCTCCAAAATTTGGGACTTCTACTTTGGAAATTTAAAAACATGTAGCACATAAAATACCAATAAGATGGACTTACACTCGTTGACCAACTTATGACACATCATAAGTAATCTTTGAATGGATATATAATGAAGTAAAAATGGAATGCCTAAATTTGGACATGTATATGCAGGTTATGATTTCCATGTACATAGCACAATATATGCATAAGCACCTACCTCTACCAAAATTAAGCATCAAGATAATCTCATGAATCAGTTTTGGAAAGCAACACCACTTAAAACCTTAGACTAATATCTATTTTTGATCTCAAATAAAGGAGAATGTTGAGTCTCATTAAAAATTGATTGCTACCACTAGACTTGGCCAATGATCACATACCCTATCCATTAATTTATACATATACCTATTCTCATACCCAAATTCCTCTTGATATCCTCAAGCTCTAAATCATTTGATAACTTTAATCTCTATCTAATTGCACACTTGCAACAACTATGGTGATTTCCTTAAAAATTTGTATACATGTATTATTAAATGTAACACAACACAAATAAAATCTCACCAAGTATACACCCCAAGTCCATGTGATGCACATGGAACCTAGATACACATATCACCCATAATCTATTGACATGTCAACACATGAATAAAAATATTGATCTAGTTACATCCACTTATGAATCTCTATAAAATTTATTAGGAATATTGAATACACCCTCCATATATAGACTCTCCTCATTCTATTCTACCAATTACTCTAGAGAACCAAAAAATCCTTCATGCACTTGCCACATGCTAGAAACTAATGTTCCCTAAGCTCAATCATGAAAATTCACAAATAAAATGATCCTAGGAGATAGGAAAACTAAAATGATCACTCAAGTATATTTTACATGGATTGGTATGATTAAAACATGTATGATATTGATATGAAACTCACCTCTTACGTATAAAAAAAAAAACATGTATAATATTGGAGAGATATATATCATGTGTAATAATGGAGAGAAATATATCATCAACTACTAGCACATGTATGATCGTAGGGAGATATATATCATCAATATGAAATAATAATATTTTTCTTTCCTTGTGTATTACAAATTGAGGTATATAGATCTACAAGAACCCACAAATATATATATATATAGGTGGTAAGGTTTTACATGCAATACTCACCAATAATAATTTAGAGTGAGAAATCATAAATACCATAGGTTTTAAATCTATGTTGGTAGTACTAAAACTACACTTTTTACACACACTTGCTCTATGCTTATTGAGAAATTTAACTTAAATACCATCACATTTCACCTCCCTATAGGTGATATGGCATTGAATGTGGAGGATGTACATTAAGGATTCTTCATATATAAAGCGAGAGGAAGTAGATTGGATTCTTACAACACTACATAATAGAAGGATTAAGAGTTGTACTAGTGGTTAATGGAGCAAGTGGTTATTAATAGGGTACTATTTTTTATAGATATCATAATGGGAACATCATCTAGGAGGTGCAAATGACTATTTTTCAATGCTTTTTTATTCATGCTTCACAATGGATATGGTTCATAGAATATGATCTCATATAACTATGCAAGGAGGTAGAGGAGTACCATATAGTGTTAACATGAGGTTGGCATGCCCTAGTTTATCCCTACAATTTGTTTCATATGCTTTTTGATGATTGTGCTATGTATTCATGAAGTTCATTGGTACATTAATACCGATTTCAAAATTAAATGAGGCCTTATTCTTGGATGACTAAGATGAATTCAAATGATTCCCACCAAAAAAATGATGGTCAAAATCATCTTCACTACTTCTAGTGAGTTATGGGGACCACTTTTAAGTCTCTATGATTTTCTATATCTATAGTTAGAGGCTCAACTTCCCTTGCTAAGATACTAATTCAACTAGAGTTTTAGTTTTCAACACTTTGTTTCCCTATATCAACCCAAAGCTTCACCCTTTTTATCCTCAAGACCTACATCTTAATATGGGACATGTTACTAAACATTTATAGCAAGATAGAAGGTTTGAAAATAACACATCAACATAGAGTTCCCTTGAATATTGTATTCCACTCCCACTAGGATGATGGTGCTTCACTAATCCTCTTGTCTTCAAGCATGTGAAATTTTTCATTTTATCGCATTGCTTCTATCTGTCACTTCACCCATTAATTCTTGTTGTTCCTTTATGTTTGTGGGTCTTTGTGCTTTATAATCAAGAATTTTAGAATAATAAGGAAATAAAAATAGCATTAAATTTATATTCTAAACTTTATATGAAAACCTCATGATCAAGCTAAAAGAGTACAAAAACAAACATTCAACCAATGCAAATATTAAGCTCCATTGCATTACATTAGGATATGCTAATAGATATCTTACAAATGATCAAATCTAGTTAGTTGACCAATTACTTTAAAATACTAGTAGCATGTACCTATGATTTCACTTTTTCTGGAAGATTTGAAACTTTATTTAGGATAGTGAATGGTGGGATTTTAAGATAAAATATATGGTTGAGAGAATCATTTAATTATGTGCACCCTATTGGTAATCCAGACTCACTCCCTACAACTCTAGAAAATTCATCTAAAAAAACCTAGAAGGAATTCATATTCAATATTTAATCATATGTGGATTAGGCTCTTGAAATGAATGAGTAACTCTTCTACACTTTAGGAATTCCACATCCACTTTAGTAACTCTTAACTGACCCATAAGAGAAAAATATTATCAAACTATGATGGAGTAGTTAATGGAGCTTGTGACGTGTAGAAATGTTTTTTTCTAGTTCTACAAGTGGATATTAGGTCCCTTCACATTAATCTCTCTCAGTTTTATTCAACTCGACACTATTTGATCATGTGAACAATGAATGCATTCTTTCAAAGAGTGTTAATTGAGAGCAATGTAAATATAGAAAAAAGTATAATTTTTGTTTTGTGTGTCATGGGAAAAACTAATTGCACCAACACATCTAGATGGGTAGGTGAATGTTATGGAAACCTCTATTCATTCCCACAATCACTTGATCATTCTAGAGTACAATACTTTGATGTAGTCTCTTAAGAGCCCCAAGAGCAAAAAATCGCCAAACTATGACGGAGTAGTTTTTGGAGCTCATGGAATGTATGAATATTTCATCTAGATCTACAAGTGGATATTGGGTCACTCCACATTAATCTATCTTGGTTCTCATCAACTCAACATGGTTTGATCATGCCAACAACGAATGCATTCTTACAAAAAGTGTTGATTGAGAGAAATACAAATATGGAAAAAAGCATATATTTTTGTTTCATGCATCATGTGGAAAATTGATTGCTCCAACACATCCAAGTGGGTAGGAGAATGCTAGGTAAGGCCTATCTTTATTCCCTAGGACCCCCTATTGTTCTGGTCTACGTTATTCCAATGTAGTCTCCTAAGAGCCCGATACATTGTAATTTTCATTTTGTAAATTATGGGATTGATTTGACAATGCCAATATGTCTAGGTGGGTAGGTTTACACTCTAGGAGAGGTCATTTTTCACACCTCATCTCTCCCAATCATTTTGAGTTGCACTATGTTGGCACTTTCTCTTAAGATCCCTAAGTGTGAGTAATTGCCAACTTTTCATAGACTCTTTCTCAAAATAAGTGGAAATTAATTTTTTTTGTATCAATATTAATGGATACATAGGTTCCCTCCATAATAACCTCTCTAGTTTTCAAAATATCCAATCCATTTGTCTATGGAAACATTTTTCATAACTGGCAAAAATTGGTATTTGTGTTCAATGAAAAGTTGCAGGAAAACATATTTTGTTATATGCATTGTGGGACTAAACTAATAGTTCCAACACATATATGTGGGTAATTTTACACTAATCAAGTTTATCTTTTTCATCCCATATCTTCCAAATATTTTAGGTTGCACTATGTAGACGCTTTCTCTTAAGAGCCCTAAGTGCAAAAAATGTCAAACTTTGATGAATTGTTCCTTGCAATCCATTGAACCTAAAAAATTTCTCTCTAAACCTATATGGTCATGTAAGTTCCTTCTGTAATAACCTCTCTTATTTTTTAAAATCTCCAATTTTCATTTGTTTGTGACAACAATTTTTCAAAAGTTGCAAAAACCATCATTTGTGTTGAATGAAAAGTTGCAAGAAAGCATGATTTTCATTATGTGCATCATGGGACTAAACTAATAGTGCAAAAATATCTAAGTGGGAAATTTTACACTAAGAAAGGTCAGGTATTTAACATCCTATCCCTCCCAATCATTTTGGGCTACACTATGCCAATGCTTTCTCCTAAGAGCTCTAAATACAAAAAATTGCCAAATTTTGGTAGATTATTTCTTATAATATGTGGTACATAAAAAATTCCATCTAAAACTATAAGTTCACATATGGTCCCTCCACAATACCCTCTCTCATTTTTAGAAAATATCCAATCATTTGTATGTGGTGACAATTTTTTAAAAGTTACAAAAACCATCATTTGGGTTCAATCAAAAGTCGTAGGCAAGCATAATCTTTGTTGCATGTGTCATGGGACTGAACCAATAGTGCCAACATATCTATGTGGGTGGGTTTATGCTATGCTATGTCCTTTTTCACACCCCATCTCTCCCAATTGTTTCGAGTTGCACTATGTCGACACTTTCTCTTAAGAGCCCTAAGTGCGAAAAATTACAAAAAAAATTACACACTATTTATTGAAATCCATTGCACCTATGAAATTTTCATCTAAACCTATAGGGTCACGTAGGGTCCCTCCATAATAACCTCTCTCATTCTTTGAAATATCCAATCCATTTTTTATGGCGATAATTTTTCAAAAGTTGTGAAAATTGTCACTTGCATTCAATGAAAAGTTGTAGGTAAGCATAATTTTTGTCCCATATGTCATACAATTCAATCGACAGTTCTAAAATTTCTAGGTGGGATGGTTTTCTCTAGGCAAGGTCCTTTTTGCATGCCATATCTCCCAATCATGTTTTGGGTTGCACTATCTCAACGCTTTCTCTTAAGAGCCCTAAGTGTGAAAAACTGCCAAACTTTCATGAATTGTTTATTGGAATTTGTAGCACCTTTGAATGTTACATCTAAACCTATAGGTCAATATGGGGTCCCTTTATAGTACCCTATCTCAATTCTAGTAAACACTTGACACCATTTGACCATTCCAAGAATGGACGCATTCTTGTTAAAAGAATTACTTGAGGGTAGTGTAATCATGGACAACCTAGATGGGTAAGTGGGTCCCTAAAAATATCTAGATTCTTATTTTCTCATAGACAACCTAGGGCTCTCCTATTTATGACAATTTTCATTTTAGTATGGCACTCATAAAATCTTGAAAACTCTTCTTTTTTCATGAAGATATCCATCATTACCTCTTTTACACTTGATCTTCTACAAATGGCAAGGAAAATTTTCTAGCTTCTTTCATTGTGATTTCATAAGTAATAGGGTTCCAAATGGTATGATAATAGCCTCATATGATTTTCATGGCTAAGTATGATAGTGGATAGTGCTAGGGTAGCAATCAATAAACCCTTAAGGTATTTGATCCCTTGTTTTTAGAAGTATATCATGTATAACTATAGATTCAAACACCACCATTGTTCGTCTAATCATCGAATATGGAAAGGAACTTAATGAAACACTATCTTCCTATGCATGTGTTCTTTGTTAATTCCATATTTACATGTTCATCTAACATAATGCTATACCACCTATATGTTATCCCTTTATATATCATGATGATAGATCATTGCTCTATTGCACACACTCTCTATCCTATGATATGTTTCGCTTCTATTATATTTTCATACTAGGTTTTCCCTTCTATTCTTAATATCTATGTTCATTAGTGATTCCTAAAGGTTTGAATGAGTGTTAGGGTCTAAGAATGTTCCAAGTAGCTTTTAGTAGCATTTTAGAACATTGTATCACATTTTTCAATAATTTATTTCACTTTAGAAACTATTGTTTTGCACTTTTATATCCACTATGCTCATGAATAATTATTATTATACACTTTTTATTCATTATGACTAGCACTTGAGTTTAAAACTCATTGGGGAAGGTGCATGGACAAGTGGTAAGCCATATTAGGATTGAAAAATCAAGAATAAATGTCCAAGAAAAGAAAAAAATGGTTGGGGTAGCTATGTGGAAAAATGGTAGGCTAGTTTAGGACCAAAAAATTAAGGATAAATGGAAGAGAAAAGATAAAATTGGTTGTGGTAGTTGTATTGAAAAATAGTAGGCTAGTTTAGGAACAAAAAATTAAGAATAAATGTCCAAGAAAAGAGGAAAATTATTGAGGCAGCTATATGGACAAATGGTAGGCTAGTTTTGGACCAAAAAAGAAAGCATAAATGGCCAAGAAATGATAAAATATGTTGGGGAAGGTGTATGGACTAATGTAAAGCTAAGTTTCATTTGTACTACCAATAAATTTTCTACCCATGTCAATATTATATTTTTAATAGGTTATGGATACCTATCAATATAAGTGTGTATAAAACATTGGAACAAAAGCCTAGTCTGTGAACTATACAACAAATCAAGCCTTGTTGATATTTTTTAGGTTTGTAACTTTGGTCACTATCTCATAGAATGTAACTATTTTATCATACTAAAGACATGAGCATTCTTGTAAAGAAATCACATTATTTCATCATACTGAAGACATTAGCTTTCACATGCACCTTATACCAAATTTAGGCCTTTGTAATAGCATATAGATAGTCATAAAGGCATAAAGTAGAATGGAACTTTGTCAAGTTTTGTATTTGTAAATACCCGAGTAAATCAATATGCAAATTATGGAAGCAAAAACAAAGAACATTAACTATTTGACAAAATGTTTGAAAGCAATGTTATCTCATGGAAGACTACAAATGCAACAATTCAAAAATAATGTATGTGTTCATTAAAGCATAAAGATGTACATAACATAGATTTGGTAAACAAGGATGCATATAATTTAGAGCTTGGAAGGGCTAAAAATGGTCTACAACTTGAATTATATTTAACACTAAAACCTAAAATTATACATCAAGGACGTGCATATTACTTACTTATGCACCACTTAACCCTCGTACATGTGTTAAATGGGGAAAAGGTGCAAGGATAAAAAATTTAAAATAGGATTGCAACAATTTAACATTATTTGCAGTAGATGCCAAATTGATGTTCATTAGGGACATTATGGTGAAAAAATAATGCAAGATCTTGCTTCATGGGTTTGGATAGCATGTGAGACACTAAGTATTATATGATTATTTCCTCTACCCTCTAATATGTGATGCTTTGAAACCATCCACTATAGGTCAATTCTAGGTTAATGTTGCTTATACTTGGTTTAGAAGAGAGTATTATTAAAAAATTTAGAAGTTAAGATTCAAATTTATGGTCTAATATTTTATACCCACTAAAATTCACTTCATCTTACAATTCATGCAACATTAAATTATAATGACTATAAATCAACAGTTTCATGTCCATTAATCATGTGCACAAGATCTTGAAATGGAACTAGACCTTGCCTGACTTCTCGGCTCCCTCCAGGATTAGTCCTTGTTCTCACCATCCTTTGCAAGAAAAAGGGTTGCACCTGAAGTTTCACCTTTATTAGATTCAATTAAGTTTACACAACTTATGATCTAAGCATTTAAATGAGCATTCATTCGCACATAAAATAAATTTCACATAATTTTGAGCACAATCTTTGATAAACATATAACGTTTATTTATTCCTAAGGATCTCAATAGGCTTTTCATTACATAGAATAACTATTCAAATAGTCAAGTGGAGAGTATCCCTCAGATTCACTCTCAAATACATAACTCAACGAGGTATATCCCATAATTTTTTTTTCATCTCTCATATAATCTTCTCTATCCCAAAAGGGGTAGTAACCTTCATATTTTTCTTTTTCAACACATAGTTATGAGGAACATATCCCTCAGATTCATTACTTGAGGAGATTACAATCAATTTCGATAAAGAACTTGAGGGTCCCTAAATATTAATGCAGGACTAACAGTACATTCTAAGGGCATATCCCTAGAAAGTGACAAGGAGTTAGACTTTGCTGGTGAGACCGGAGGTAAATAATTGAAGTTGGCTTCCTCCCTCATTCTTCTCTTCACTTGAATAACTCGATAAAGAGCATGGCTAATTGTCTCAGTGTCACTTAACCAACAACGTTCTCATAGTTGGTTCCCTCTATCATTTGAACAATGGCCTCCTTTTCCTTCTTTGCCTTCAGGTAGAGCTCATTCCCAATTACTAACTTTCTAGCAATTAACCTAAGATGCACCATCCTAGCATAAAAAGTTCCAAAAATTAGTCTCATTCAATGTTGAATGGAAAGTATGGCGAGCACATAGGTTCCAGAGCTAAACCTGGTAGCTCAAATATCACGTGTAACATGTCAATTGCTCAATGAAAGTAAATTCACTAAATCTCAACCTCAAGTAAATGACTATGTTCAAAACTCAAAGCAATTAAATTTTTCTTCTATTTCAAAGACAATATGCACATCTGAAATAACACATATTTCAAACTTTCCATTTGCATTATAATTGAATGAACAATTATTCCAATAAATTTAAAATTTGAAGATAACATTTCTTGAAATACAACTTCCATAGACATGGATATAAGAAAACATACATCTAGCTCCTTGATCTTTATTAGCATGTAGTAACAAATGGTCCAAGAAATACCCTATAAATCTCAGCTACTAACTAATGAGGAGAATGATCACTCAAATGCTTTTCTACCAACCATAGATTCAAATGCGATCCCCTGCACATCTGCCACATATGGAAAGATGGGCCTACCCTTTGACGAAGAGATTGGTTGGTAAAAACCCATAACAAATGGCCTTCCTAAGATTAGTGTTGTGCCCTACAATTCTAGAACCTAATCATACGGTAGCTACGACTATGAGTATGAAAATCCCAAACTAGAAATTGTCTATATTGGACACAGTGAACTAAAAGTCTAAACAGTGGCTACTTACACTACTTTGTCTAAAGTTTCATATAAAAATTCATCCATTCACCCACTATCCTAGCTCGCTTTGTTTAATGGCCATCCATGTACTATTCTTAGGTAATTCCCTCCATTGGGTAATCGTTAACCCAGGATCAACCTATCTCTTTCATAACAAACTACACATAGGCAATTCCCTTTGTTGGGTAGTTGTTAACCCCAAGAACAACCTATGTTTATAACATTCCTACCAAGTAAACACAATGCATAGCTATAACCATCAATGGTAATCTAATTTGATGATAATTAATGAACTCTCTATAGTTTGGATACACAATAACTTGAAATGAAAACAACATAAGTTATCCTAGCTTTGTCTTTCCCTAGTCTATTATACTAAGAACACAATCACTCCTTATTATGGAGTATGTACAAACACTCAAGTAAGGTACATAAGAAGTAAAATATAATAAGACTCTTTCAATAACATAATCTTTCCTAATCTAGCAAATGAATGCCCTTTCCACCCAAAACATCAACAACATTCAATCTTTTAAAAAATATAAAGAATATAAGAGGGCAGAATAACATGTTTGTTACATGCTAATTCCAAAAGAAATAAACTGACTTCCAAGCTCAATCGATTGCAAGACTCCTCGAAAAATTCTCTAAACCACACTCAAAAATACTTCACAAAATCTCACTAAACTCTCCTCACAACAACTCTCAACTCACTCAAGAATAACTCAAAATGAAAACATCAGAATGCAAGTGAAACAATGCATCCAAATGAAGTATCCTACACCCCTATTTATACAGAATTAAGAGACTTCTCTACCTATAATCAAGCCTTGCACATTGACAAGTTTCTTAGCTATATGGTTCGACTCAGCAAGTAACTTCAACTGTTGTCAGCATTCTAAAATAATACTCATCAAAATAGAACAACAAATAGACTAAAACAAAGACAACAATAATTCATCTCAGAAATACAAGGTGAAAGACTAATAGGTCGACTCCAAAAATGTGAGAATTTTCATGACTTATTCTACCTCTTACTTGGTCTACCAACACAAGATAGTACTCATTAATTTATACTTCTAATCACAATGTAGTTTTCATACTTTAGCACCACTTATTTCTTCCATCACATGCATTTCAATGTTTCTTATGTTTAGACTAAAATAAATTCTTTTGAAATATCTCATAAAACTTTTAACTGAGTCTTCAAACATAATGTATTGCATTAGCAAGTTGTTCAATTCACATTTAATGATCATAGCATTGTATATAGTGCATTTAATATGCTAGGATATCATTTATACATAGTGCACAATATATGATAATAAGTTTATGCTATATTTCATTGAAACGTCAGTGCTTTATTAAAGCAAATAGCGCTTTAAACAATAACAATATATATTTCATCAATTTGGACAAAGAACATATAAGAAGAACTCACAAGCACAAATGAGACTCAATAAAGACACAACAAGAACATTAACAACAAGAAAAGGGAGGAGCTCTTGGAAGCAATTCCAACTTTAATTTCTCAACAAGAAAATGGACAAATGCTTAAGCCTTTCTCTTTAAAAGAAGTGAAGTCAGTGGTTTTCTTGCTTTCTCCTAAAAATGCTCCTGGTCTAGATGGTCTTACAGTTGTTTTTTTTTTTAAATGTTGGGAATTCATTGGGGTAGATCTTCTTAAAGCTTTGGAAGAGTCTCAAATTTCATGAACAATGTTAAAACAATTTAATGCCACATATATAGCATTAATTCCAAAAGTGCAATCTCCTAAGTCCTTTTCAGAGTTTAGGCCAATTTCCTTGTGCAACATAATATATAAGATATTCACAAAAGCAATTTATCTATGCTTACTGCCTATCATTCCAAAAATAATTTCTGAGGAACCAGGAGGTTTTGTCCCTGGTAGGGAAACAACTAAAGGTGCTTTAGTAGCAAATGAAATCCTTCACTCTATTGCCTCTCAAAAGCTTTCAACAATTATCATTAAATTGGATATGATGAAAGCATATAACAGAGTGGACTAGTCTTTTCTAATGCAAGTATTGAGGAAATTTGGTTTTCATACAAAGTGGTGTAAGTGGGCGTTGTCTTGCTTGTCTGGAGCTAAGTTTTCAGTTCTGGTTAATGGTTCTTCGACAAGGTTCTTCAGTTCAACATAAGGTGTTAGGCAGGGAGATCCATTATCCACATTCCCTTTCATTATTCTTGTTGAAGCTTTAAGTAGATCAGTCCATAAAGCTTCTAATCAGGGGCTTTGGAAAGGTATTGAAATCCCATCAACTGTGATTTTAGCCACTCCCTCTTTGTTTTCTAATGACTATTCTATTTGGCAAAGCATCATTGTTAGAAGCAACACAAATTAAGGAGATTCTGGATAAGTATTCAAAAGCTTCTGGTCAAAAGGTAAACACAAGTAAGTCAAAAATTTACATTTTCAATACAAGTTCACCCTTAAAAGACAAGATTGTTAAGATTTTGGGATATCAACTGGCAGATTTTCCCTGCAAGTATCTCGACATTCATTTTTTTACAGGGGAAAACAAGGCTTCTTATTGGGATAAGGTAATAAGAAGTATTCAATCTAAAATTGCAGGTTGGAAAGGGAGGTGGTTGTCGCTAGCAGGGAGGATACTCATGATAAAAACTATACTTTTTGAAATTCCAAATTACTATATGGCAGTTTTAAAAGCCCCTAAATTTGTCATTGTCATAATTGAAAAACTGATCAGGAATTTCTTGTGGAAAGGAAACTTGGATAACAAAAAGAAAAATCTGCTTATATCCTTAGAAAAAAATTGTATGGAAAGGTTAAAGGGTGGTGCAAGAGTTTATAATATGTCGGCAAGGAATGTATCATTAGGTGCCAAGTTGGTTTGGCATATGTACTCAAAGCCCAATGCCAAATGGTGTAAAATTTTGCAAGTTGAGTATTTGGATTGTGTATCCCCATCAAGAATTTTTAGTGCCACATCTCATCATTTTTGCAAAAATTAAATTAAAAATAATAATAACAATAAATAAATTGGATTTAAATTATGATGTTTTTCTTCATTCAATTAGTTATTATATGTAAAAATGTATGTAAATAAATAATGAATTGATAATTGTCAAGAAGGGGGCATTTTTTTATTTTTTTATTATTTGTTTGAAAACAAAGAAAATACACATATACATATGTATAATTGCAATTATGTTTACTGAAAAAAATAGATATTGGAAATAAATATATATGAATATAATTGTATTTATGCTTTATTAGAAAAAAATAAAATGTTGAATTAAACATACATATATAATTGCATTTGTGTTAATTGAAAAAGATAAAAATATGTGAAATAAAAATACATATATACAATTGCATGTATGTTAATTGGAAAAGATAAAAAAATATTTGAAATAAATATACATTTACGCTTTATTGAAAAGGCAAATATTTGAGATAAATATAATATAAAAATAATTGATTTATAGAATCAATTATATTAAATAAAATAAAATAAAATAAATCTTAAAAAAACATGAGTGAGAATATTAAGTTTATTGATTATGGGAAGAATGGTAGCATTCAAATTTATTAGAAATGGAAACATTCCAAATCTGTCCCAGAGCGAATTCTTAGAGAGAAAAGAGGGAAATCTTCTAAAAAAAGAGAGGGATGGATGGAAAAATCAGGGTATGAAGGAAAAAGCAAGAAAAAAGAGTTTATTATTAGAACTCATTCAGCTTTTGCAAAATCTTCAGACAAAAAGTCGAACTCTTGTAAGTGCTGGGGTTTATTATTAGAACAAAATACATTTCAAATCGAATAATTTGTTTTTTCTTTGAAGAAAAAATGTTGTTATATTCTTTGTTAGAAATAATGAACGATTGTTGTTTGTTCTATAATTTAGCTTTTTTTTAAAGAAAATATACATTTTTCTTACTTTTAAAAATAAACTTTCCTGGGGTTGGGGCCCTAGCTCGGTTGGCTAAATCTTTCCTGTTGCAGGAGGTTGGTCACGAGGTCTAGTCTCTCCCACCCCCGTGGTACCGGAGGGCGTGTCGTGCCAGCGTCGCCAGTCACGTTAAAAAGTTTACCAGGCGCACTGCAGTTTATATGGGGTCGTGCTACCCGATTCCTGCAGTCTAAAAATTAAAAAAAATAAAAAAAACTTTCCTTAAATTATTTCTCTTTTTAAGTGAATCTTTATAAGATAGATATATACGTGCAAAGATAGTCTCTTTTATTTAAAGAAAATATAATTTTTCTTACTTTTAAAAATAAAAAGGATTAATTAATTAAAGAAATTATATTTAAATTGAAAAGTAATTAATAATTATATTTAATAAAAATATTGCTTTTATTTAAAGAAAATGTTTTTATTAAAGAAGTTAAATAGAAGGTCGAGGTTAAAATAATTAAATATGAAATTTGAAATATTCTATGAAATTTGATTGATTTATCTTGTAAATATTCTAATAATTTGAATGAATTGAAGGTGTGTTGCATCATAATAATATAAAGAGGATATATTGGAATACAAGGTAGGTGATAAGTCTTTAGGTAGGACGACCTCATACCAAACATATATATATATATATATATATATATATATATATATATATATATATATATTAAAACTTGTAAAATTCATTAGGGCTAAAATTAAGTTATAGTCTAGATTACTTCAAGATAAGTTTTATGAAAAGTTGTGATTTTTAGTATGAATATTATGTGATAATTTATCTCAAGTTGTTTTGACAAGATAAATTCATTTAATGAATAATTTTAATTAGTATAAAGTTTCATGATTTGAGGATAAATTGGAATGAGATCTTTCAATGTTATATTATGAATTCGTTCACGTCAAATTTTAGTAGATGGTAAGATTGAATAGTCGTGTAGAGGCATATTAAATTCTAGTTGAGTATTTATGGACCCGAACAATCATTTGTTGATAATATTTGAGACTTCAAAATGGTTAATTGATTTTAGATGTGGTAAGGATTAGAATTCTTGGAAAATTAATAGATTGACGATTTATTGCTATTTAACTCCATCCATTGAAATGTTTGATCTTGAATCCATCAAACTTGGTTTCTCATGATAGTTTAATAGGAAATGATATGGTAATGTTATTTATCTACTTAAGAATGTATACTCATATATATACCCATATATATGTATATACATACATACATTGAGCAATACCTTCTTTATTTAATATTGCATTTTAAATCATTTCCATGCTAATACTTGCATATTCTTACATGGGATCCACTTCAATGCTTGATTTGTACTATAAAAATATTTATTGAAAGGTTTGCATCATAATAGCCTGCTTTTACTTGCATGAATGAACCTTGTTACTTATGTCAAGTTATGGACCAAGTAACGGTATGATGAACTGATATGATGTCTACATGGCTAATTATGTATATGCTCAAATGATGATGCATGATGGTATTTATGGTATTGAAGTATTGATGTGATTAGATGTTGACACGACTTGTTTCACACATTCCATTACTCCAATTAGTTTTACTTTGCTAGTCTTCCTTGTGTTGGGTCAGGCATTCTTCTTTCAAGAAGAATTTTGGGGAAGTGATTCACTTCATGGTAGGGCGGAAAGACGCCCCCTCAATGTTCTCACCCTCAAGTTGGTCAAAGGAGTTTCAAAGGTCGAAAGGATCCTGTTAGGAAGGCTCAAGTTTTCAATGTGTTGTATAGTCTTGTTAATGATCCAAAGGTCTATTGTAAGGGAAATTTCCCCATATGTAATGCCTTGTAATTAGCACTTGTACTCCAACTTTAATTATTTAATATAAATCTTGTCTCTTTTCTTTAATATTGGACGTGTGTCATCTTGATATCCTTGTTGATGTGTGATATTATGTCATTAATTAAGTTTAATTTATGGAGGTCTTTACAGTTCGACAATATGGATTTTCTTACTCCATTGTAGGAAAGCAATCAATCCATATATTACTTGGGAAATTCAAAATGAGGAGGAGGCTCTCTTTTGGAGAGATTCTTGGAATGGATATCCTACATAAAGAATAGTTCCAAAATTACAAGCAGTGATGAACTTGGCAAGTGTTAGGTGGGGAGATAAAGTCAAAGATTATATATTCAAAGTATAGATGCTCATACTTGCAAATTTATTTGGCATGACTTTTCCAGTCTTCCAATATCAATACAACAAAGGGTGATCCCACAATATTGGTTTACAATTTTTGGCCAAACTGGACACTGAACTGATTTTTTCTAACTAAATCTTCACTTTCGGGCACCTATAGTGACTAAACCATGAGGAATTTGAAAATGATGCAAACTAGTGATTTGAGACATTTTGTTTGTAGATTCTAAATATATATTTTTCAAAAAAATTGGAATCAGATTGCACTTCTTTTTCCATCTCCTTCGAAAACTAGTTTTTTTCAGTAAACACCATTTTTAAGGAGTGATGCTCACCGTATACAACATAACTTTTTTTCCATGAAGGATAAAATTCTATTTTTTTCAAATTTAGATTTGTAACTACAATATCTAGCGCTTTCATTTGGTTTCATGGTGTTTTATTGTATATTTTTTCCTTAATCAAGTTTCGAAGTCAAACCAATTACAATTCAGACATAGGTGGATTGTATACAACATAACTTTTTTTGTATGTATGGAAATTCAATTTTTTTGTTGGATCAAGGACTTCAATATCTAGTGCACTGATATTTTTCAAAAAAAAAATTGATAATCTGCTATTTTTGCACATGTGCAGAATAGAGAGCTTGATTTTTGGTGAAAAACCTAAATTTGAACAAGAAATAAAAAATAACTATAATAATTAAATTAAATTTATTTAAAATTATACTTTTTGGGAAGCTTATAATAATTATTACATACTTACAAAAAATAATTTTTAAATGAATTCATCTGATCCCCCAAAAGGTAAATCAAAAGTGGTTTTTTATCAGCATTTTGATAGGTGTAAAGGAGACTATATTATAGGTATGGTTTAAAACTAGCGGGGTTCTATCTGAGGGGGTTTGATCTAAGGTGGTTCAATCAAACCCTCTTCAATTGGAATCCTTTAAATAGAAATTTTCAAGGCTTAAATCATTATATTTTCTAAAAATATGTGATTTCAGCAAAAATCAGGATCTCTCAAAATATGTAAACTAGTATTGTGGGATCACCCCAAAAGGAGTTGATTAGAAAAATACTAAGTGCAAGAATGGTTTATTTTTCTAACTATACAGATGAATTCTTTGGGCACCATCCAATTCTAGAAATTACACAGTTAAACTGGGCTACAAGGCGGTGATGAGTAATGGAGCTTGTTGCAACCCTCAAAGGGCTCTAGCTTTTTGTTGGAACCCTATTATCCTACCAAAATTGGGTTGCTTTACTTGGATAGAATTGAAAAATAGAATCCTCACAAGTGATAGGATGGTTAAGTTGGGTATCATACATCAACGGTTTAATTGTGTTTTGTGTGATGAAGTTGTAGAGGATGTCAACCATCTATTCCTACATTGTCCTTTTGCATTCTCTTGCTAGGAAAATGTTAAAAGGAAAATAAGTTGGGCTTCGCCACTGCCGAAAGATCTTTAGGAACTGTTTACAAGTTGGTCGGTTCTTCACAAGTCGGCTTTGTTTGCATGTATTTGAAAAATTATTCCATCAGTAGTTGTATGGTGCATCTAGTTGGAGAGTAATAAGAAGATTTTAGAAATCATTCATCTACTATTGAACAAGTGATTCATCAAATTGAAACTTCAGTAACAAAATTGACAAATGCTTATATTCAAAAATTAGTGCTTACAGGTTTCATTTTCATAGATTGGGACTCCATAATGATTAAACAATGGTCGAACTTGGTTATTCATCTCAAAGGAAATATGCAAAAGAAAGTATCTAACAAAGTTGATAGATCAAAAATTGCTTGGATCCCCTTGCCTTTAGGCTTTCTTAAATTGAATTTTGACGGTGCTTGTAAAGGGAATCTAGGAACATCAGGTGTAGGTATAGTTATAAGGGATAATGCAAGAGCCCTCATTGGAGAAAAATCCATTAGCTTTCCTTCAGGTACGAATAATATTGCAAAAGCTCGGGCATTATTATAGGGTCTACAATTGGCCTCAAGTTTAAAAATTTCAAAACTATAGGTTGAGGGTGATTCTTTACTCATTATTAATGGATGTAGGGAGCGAAGGACTTGAAATTGGAAACTAAATTTCATACTTCAACAAGCTTGGAAGGTTTTGGAGCAATTGGAGGTTTATCAGCTTCATCATACATACAGGGAGGGAAACCAATTAGCAAACATGCTTTCAAACATTGGGTGCAATCAATTACAAGAGGAAATATTTTATGATGTATCAACAAATAGCCTAATCTGTCGGTTGCTTTGCAAAATAAAATTAAACAGGAACAATTTGGTTGCCTAATAATGTAAGCATTAAGTGTCTTAAGAAATCAAACGTCAAGTATGAATAATGATGACATCTCCAAGTTCAAGGCATTCGAAAAGCAAAAGCTCGTTGTACAATGAGCCTTAAAATCCATGTGAAGTTTTTACAGATGGCAGACTAATAGCGAAGTGGTGGACAAATTGGTAACACGCGGAGAGGGACTAATGAAATATTGTCAGCTTGATTGTTTCATAACAACGACCGTAACAAGGTTTTATTAACACGTTTGTCGTCATTTTGTAGGATTAAATCTATCATTCTATTTCCCAATCGAGATATTCCATCTGTGTGAAATATTTCAAGCATGACAAAAAGAATGTGATCTTAATGAAAGAGTAATTGCCATGATTCATTTTCAATGGCAAGTACAAGTGTGTCTCTTTAAAATACCTTCGCATTGTTTTCCTGGCATATATTCTAATGTCTCAAGGAAGTTTCAGTGCAAGTTTCTGGGTTTATGTTTGGGCCTCTTCATATGTGCACTGTGAGTCTTTATGTTCAATGCAGAAGTGTTGATATGTTTTGTTCTATGTTTGCTCTCTTCAAAGGTTTTGTTAGTATAAGGTGGTATTTTTGCTAGAAATTGGTGTTAATTCATTTGAGTTTCTGTAAGGGTGGCCTCTTGGTACATGTGTCAGCTTCATTTTCTAGGATAAGTAAAGGGGCTCGGGATTTTCATAAATTTAGTGCTCTTTTGGCCTGGTCTAGTATGCTTTGCATCAAAGCGGGGTATGTTTGCACAAAATAATCTTCTCTAAAGATTAGCATGTTCAAAATAATTTCTTCTGGGTTTGTGTCAACTACTTCACAATTGGGAGTAGGCTGCTTCTAAGCTTTGTGAGTCCAACGGTTGGGTTTAGTCATTAAAAGTTTCTACTTGTTACTATATAGTTGGAAAAAGTTTCTACCTATTTATGTATAGTTTCAATGGATTACATGGCAAAAAAATTCAAGGTACCAATTAAAATCCGTGTTGGGGAATTACCATTTTCAGGGGAGGTGACAGGTTTTGAAATGTCTCAAGTGTTTAGAATGTCCTGTCCTAGTGTCGTTGACAATATTCAAACAGTCATTGGAGAAAAAGTCATAAATCCCAATGCCCCTAGGTTGTTTTTCACTTCACAACTTCTTTCAATTTTTCTCTCTAATTCCATGGATTTTTTGCAATATTTTTTACTATTATAAGATGTGGTTAAAGAAGTAGTGCAGCCAAAATACCTAGGGGAGGATGAGCTCTTGCAGTGTGTGCAATTGTATAACTTGGATAGAGGTAAAGGTAATGTTGGCAACATATTCCTGAGGAGCTATCTTAAACACAAGCACTCATATGCAATGGTGTATGATGCGGTTAAAAGAGGGTTGCGAGCAAATGACCCATGGGAAATGTATAGGGTTGTAAATTTGCATTCAGCAGAGATTGGACCTCAAATTGTCAATTAAATAAAAGACAAATACTTTGCACTTTCCTTCCTGCTTTCACATCACACTCGTCATGGACAAAATGTGGTAAGAGTTGCAAGGTTCGCTCCAAGTTTGCAAAATGTTATAGACCTGAGTAAAGGGTAGGGAGAAAATGGAGTTGATCTTAATGAAGGTTGTGGGGAACATCTGCAAACAAAGGTTTCATGGAAGAATGATACAGTGCTTTTTAATGTTGACTAAATTTTTCTTTATTTCACTATGTTCATTAGAATTCTAAGAAAATAGCCAATCAACCATTATACTTTTTTGGGAAACTTAGTGCCAATTAATTTGTATTGGTTTTTTCACAAATGGCACACTTTGGCCAATACTATAATTTTGGAATTTGATGTATACTTTCTTATATTAATATATTTCCTAAATAGGCTATAGTCTTTTACCAAAAAAAAAAACAATTCATAAACCTTCCCAAATTCAACCACAACAAAACTAAGGGATAACTTACCAATTTCCTGAACTATGACTCAACTAGACCAATCTATATGTGTGTGACATATGAAAAATATTAGTTAGGCTTCACTTAAGGGTTAACTAACCAATCACTTCTCCTGAGTGATACTTCCCCTCCTTTCGAAGACTTGATCCATGTATCTACATCCAAGTTAGAACATTGAAATAGTAGTTAGTTGTTCATCAAAACGATCATTTTCACTATTCATTTCATAATCAAAATACCATATTAAATCAACATTCATAACATTTAATCATAATTTGAGTTATACTAGCCTGATTGACATAAACTTAACGAGCCAAGCTTTTACTTGGACCAACAAGCGTCTGGGGGAGGACTTTATTCAAGTTAGATTAGATAGATTCCTTTGTTCTAGTAACTGGACTGGCCTACTTAGTGCCACTCTCTGGGCTCTGCCCAGGACGGTTTTTGGATCACAATCTGTTGTTGTTGACCTTGAGCGACTAGTCTGTTGTTGGTCCGTTCCCTTTTTGGTTTGAGATAATGTGGAATTCCCACCCTGATTTCAAAAACAAAGTTGTTGAATGGTGGAATATTCATGTTCGTGGTTCCCCCATGTTTAGGATCTTTTTTAAACTCAAACATATCAAATGTATGGTGAAAGGCTGAAACAAAAGGGTTTTTGCGGATGTTTCCCAGAAGAAGAAAAAATGTTGGGGATAAATTAAAATTAATTCAAAAGAAAATAGAGGAGGATGTAATTCTTCCTACTTGCAACCAGGAAAAAGAGAGTCGAAGGGAGTGGGAACAAATTCTAAGGAAAGAGGAGATTTTTTGGAAGCAGAAATCCAAGGTCCAATGGCTGAAAGAAGGTGACAGGAACACCTCTTTCTTTCATGTTTTTTCTATTAAACATAAGAAAAGGAATTAGATAACTAAATTGCACAATGCTCAGGGGGAGGTTGTCAATTCACCCTCCCTGATCGGTCTGGTGGCTACAAATTACTTTCAAATGGCTTATGTGGCTCCTGCCGAGGCTCCTAATCCGACTCTTGACAGTTTGTTGCTTGACCCTCTTCTGACCATTATATCCCAGAATGATAACCTTGGGGTCCTCAATGTTGTCACTCCTGAGGAGGTCAAGTTGGCTACTTTCAGTATGGGGGCTTACAAACCTCCTGGCCCTGATGGTTTCCCTCTGGTCTTCTTTCAAATCTTTTCAGAGATTGTTGGTGAGGACCTTGTCCTAGCTACTCGTGACTTTTTCAAATCTGGTAAAATTCTTAAGCAACTGAATCACACCTTCATAGCTTTAATTCCCAAGGTTGTTGATCCTCAATCTATGGTTGATTTTCGCCCCATCAGTCTGTGCAATACTTTTTATAAAATCCTCTCTAAAATTCTGGTGAACTGCATCAAACCTCTCATTAACAAAATTATCATCCCCACTCAAAAAGGGTTTGTGCTCAGTCATCATATCCTTGATGCTACCATAACCACACATGAATTACTCCATTCCATGGATAGATGCAACTACGCTGGTATGGCCCTTAAATTAGATATTTCAAAAGCCTATGATAAGGTGATTTGGGATTTTGTCCCAAAAGTCCTAGCTAAGTTTAGTTTTGACCAATCTGTGATCAATCTAACAATGGAATGTGTAACAATGGTTAAGTACTATGTTCTGGTAAATGGGTCTCCCTTTGGGTTTTTCTCTACTGGGAGAGGTATCAGACAGGGAGACCCCCTTTCACCCTATTTGTTTATCATCATTGCGGATGTCCTGAGCAAGGATTTCTCTAATCTATTGTTAGAAGGTTCAATTAAGGGAATTAAGGTTGCCTTTTCCTTAGAGCCGACTGTGATTCAACAATTTGTGGATGATACTTTTATTTTTGGGAAATCCTCTGTGATTGAAGCCAGGAAATGGAAAAATTGTCTCAACAACTATGTTGCTTGTTCTAGGCAATGCATTAACTATAATAAAAGCATGAATTAAGTTTTTAAAAACACTCCTAATTTGCAAGCTCGGGTGACTGTTGTGAAGGGTTGTTTGAGTGGTTCTCTTCCTTCAGTTTATCTTGGTTTACCCCTTACTGTCAAGGAAGCCACTTATGACTTTTAGAATTCTATATTGGAAAGGATCCAATAAAGTTGGCTAGGTGGAAAGGCTCCTTGCTTAGCGATGTTGGTAAATTGCAGCTCCTGTCTATCGTTCTTCAAGTATCCCTGTCTATTTCCTCTCCATTTTCAAGATTCCTAGATATATTGTTGAGAAATTTGAGAAAATTCAAAGGATTTTCCTCTAGTCGGGGACTGAGGAAAAAATAAATTTGCTTTAGTTAAATGGGACAAGATCTGTCAACCTAAAAGTTATGGTGGGCTTGGGATTAGGACCATTTCTAATATCAAATAAAGCTTTAATGGCCAAAGTGGGCTAGGACCATCTGAGGGATAGGAAGAATTGGTGTAAGATCATGAATGTTAAGTACCTTCAAAACAAACCTTTGATTGACTACCTCTCAGAGGTTCACCCTTCGGGGTCCTTAGTTTGGAGGTGTATTTGCAGTTTGCAGGGTCTTCTAAGGAATGGGATAAAATGGAAGATTGGTAATGGTAATAAAATTAGATTTTGGGAGGACCCTTGGTTACTTGATACTCCCCTAGAAAGATTTAAATTTAAGAATCTTATAAGATTGGCTCAACGATTCTTTGGTATTTATATTAGTGATTACCTCCTCGGCCCTCATGGTGCTAGAAAATGGAATAACTTGGCTCTTTGTTGCCCCTTATCCCCTGATCTAAGCCTCCTTGCGAAGACCCTACAAGAGTTGCTCTCGGTCACTAGACTTCCTTCAACCAATAGGGCGGATGAATTCTTCTGGACCCATGATAAGCAAGGAGATCTTTCAGTTAAATCGGCTTATAATCTGTTGATGGACCAAGGTGTTGTCCTCGATCTATGGAAGAGGGTTTGGAATTGACACATGATCCTGAAAGTTAACTTCTTTTGGTGGACTACCTGCCATAACAAGATTCTAACTCAGGAAAATCTAAGGAAAAGGGGATTCCAGATCCCCAACAGATGTTTTTTACGCAAGTGCAATGAAGAATCGGTGGACCACTTGTTGTCACACTGCCTGTTTGCTGTTGAGGTGTGGGACTTGGCTATAGGAAGATTGGGGGTTCAATGGATTATGTGTCAGGATATCTGATCCTTTTTCTTGAGTTAGTTTGGACCCTTTGTCCACCCTTTACCTAGTGAAATTTGGAACCAGGTCCCCCTATTATATGCTAGTGTATATGGAAAGAGAGAAAAAATAGGATTTTCAAGAATATTGAAATGAGTTGGAAAGAGGTGTTTGGTATTGGTTCTCGAGTTATTGTGGAAAACATTTCGCTCTTCAATGGGAAAACCCCAGAGAAAGGTCCAAATGAGGAGGAAATAAGTATGGCCAAAGCTTGGCACCAGAATCTAGATGCTAACTCCTATGACAACTCCAGATCCCTGGCTAGGAGTGTCACCATTTGGAAGCCTTCGGAAAGTGGTTGGTATAAAATTAATTTCGATGGGGCAGCTAAAGGCAACCCAGGCAGAGCCAGTATAGGAGGTGTGATCAGAGATTGCAAAGGAAATTTTGTGGCTAGTTACTCTAGGGGGATTGGTGTCCATTCTTCTGTGATTGTGGAAGCAAGAGCGTTGTTAAAGGGCTTACAGTTGGCTATTTCTATGGGGATTGAGAACCTTCATATTGAAGGTGACTCTAAGTCTATTATTGATGCTATAAACTTTGACAGATTACTAGAGTGGAGTACTAAAGACATTCTTTTAGACATAAGACTCTTCGTGTCAAAGTTGAACTTAAAGATTGCTACCCATATTTATTGGGAGAGCAACCAAGTTGTTGATGCCTTAGCCAATTTTGGCACACATTGGAAATTTTCCAAATGCAAGCGTTCTATAGGGAACCTACCACCTGGCATTCAGGGTATAATATTGAAGGAACAAAGCCCTTACTTGACCCATGATGATAACTAATCAAGTGCTTTATTGGATTTTTTTGGGGGGTCCACATGCTTGTCTTTTGGGCTATGTGGACAAGTTTTAAAGATGAGGTGGATAACAAGTGGCATAATTTAAATTATGAGATGGAGCCCATTTTTAAAAGGGTTTTCATGAGGTGTTGTGGCAGGTACTTGATGATTAAGACTAAGTTGGATAGTACCTTACGTAATCTCCTTTTGGGGATTATGATAAGCCATTGTATTTTCAAGTTTTTTGATTTTGATTTTGATGTGACTAATAATTATGAGATCAAGCTCCTAATTGGTTCTATATTGTCTGTTATTGTGTCTTCACTTTTGAAAGCTAACCTTTTTGGTGTTTCTAAATTTGGCCCTGCGGCCATTTTGCCTAGGCTTCTATGCATTTGCTACGTGGAAGAAAAACCTTCCATTCCCATCATGTCTTACTTACTTAGCCAAATGTGTTTGGAGATCATCATTTATTATTTTTCTAAGATTTCTTTTAGGAAATTACTTCCTCAAGTGTGCAACCTGTCCATTGCTTTGATTACCAAAGGTTGTCATTTTTGGCTTAAAATCCTAAATGTGTGGGTGATTCTTCACCTTTCCATTATCTCTAACCTTTTATTTTCTCAGGGTTTCTGGTTATTTTGTGTGCAAAGTGACATTATGGGTGGTGATAGGGTGCGAACTAAGTTGGACAACTGTGGTGAATTTCATAAAGATCCGTTGGTGTGGCACATATGTGTTGAGGGTGGTCTTGCTCCACTAATGGAGAGTCTGGTAGGCCATGACCCTAATCTATCTGCGTAGTTTTTCAACTCTTGGAAAGATCATTTTGTGACTCTAGGTGGTATTTCCTTTAATGTGAATGAGGAAGTGATAGCATAGGTGACGGGGCTCCTGTGTACTGGTATGAAGCACTCGAAGCACACTAAAACTTAGGATAATGAAAGTATGAACATGTTTTTTTGTGGGGAATGAGGAGTCAATGCGCAACCAGACAGGTTTTGAGCGGGAGGCTCTCCCTCAGCCATGAAACCAAGTGCGCCTTGCCCTGATGAAGTATGTGACTCTGGAAGGTAGATTCAAAATGTACTTTTGTACCATTTCCTTCTTTTGAACCACCTCTGACATAAAATTATGTTAAGCTTTCCTTTTTTCTTTCTAATGGACTTAGAAAGTTCTGTTGAAAAATGTATTGAGGCTACTGGCTTGAATCTTAATGACCCTCCTCCCCTGCCGCTCCACCATAGCCTCATTTTGAGGCTCTACCACTTCCACCTTGCTTTATGCCCACCCAAACCCATATTTGTAGTCTGTATTGAAGAGATTGAGCCTCCCATTGTGACCAATTTATCTTCAGCCGAGTCCAAAGGCCCCATCAGGAAAAACCACCTGGTCCTTGCTGACACGCTTAAGCCTAAACCCGCTACTAAAAAGCTTAAGGGGAATGTGAGTGCGGCCCAGACTAGTGCAATGGCTAGTCTTTGTGAGCTCAAATCAACCCCTGCCAAGACTACTAGCAAGCCCGCCCTGAAAAAGAAAGGAAAAGAGGAAGGAAAGATTTTTAAGGAGCCTCCGAGAAAAGGTAAAAATGTGTTGGGCAAGGACTCTAAGGGGGATACAGTGGTTGCGGAGACAGTGGTGACTGCTGGTGATACCATCATCTGACGCTCTGGTAGGCTGGCCAAGATTAGCAAAAAAGTGCAGGTTAAAGACTTGGATACGGAAGAGGAGCGGTCTAACAACAAAGATAGCAAGGAAGAAGAGGAGTCTAAGGGTGAGGAGGAGGAGTATGCTAGAGGTCCCAACACCATTCCTGAAATTGGAAAAGTGTAGAAAGAGGACTCGACCACTCTTTTTTTGGACCCGTTGGACATTGAGCATGCTAATACTAGCAAGACTGCAGTTGGAAGGGAGGAGCTCTGTGTGTTGCAGGAAAGAATGGAAAAGTTGGACAAAAAATTATATGGTTTGACCTACTTCACTATTAAGCTGGTCCACTATGTTACCAATACCTTGTCGGCAGTTATGAAGGATGAAATGGACAAGAAGAATGTTGAAGATCATTAGGAATGGGTCGGAGATGATGTTGTTAATCTCCTCTCAAAGAATCGGGGAGATGCCAGTAAGTCTACTGTTTAAATCCGTTGTCTATCTATATGTTGTTGGTCTGATGTGTTAGTTTTTTTGCTATGTTTTTTTTTTTTTTTGGTCTTGAACTCTATTGGCCCTTGTGGCTCTTTGTGTAAGGGTACAACACCCTGTAAATGTTTCTTACCTAATCAAAAACATTTAATCATAATATCTAATCAACTTAACTTCCATTCAACATTTTACATATAATCAAAGTGCAAACACACATTTTTCAATTAGAAATACAAACACATTCATTTATTCAATATTTTAATCAACCATAGTAATAGTAAATTGGTAAACACACAATGTGGTGTAACACTACATTACATACATGTGTGTTCCTTTGTGCTTATATTGTGTTTCCATGGGATCTTGGATCCTTGGGGCTTGTGCACTCCCCCAAGATCCTTTGTCATTCCATCTCTTCAACATTTGTACATTTAGACCCCTCTTGACATATATTTTTCTACTTTAGTGTGAGTTTGAGTGTAAGCTTATAATCTCAATAAAGTGGGGGATAAATGTAGTGTCGTAAATTGTCACCCTTGACAATTTCACACTATGTTTTGCTCCCCTTTAAGTTATTGGACCTAATTGAGTACTTCATTTCTTAAATTATGCATTCCACAACTCATTTTAAATATTTGCCGATAATTTGCAAGCATAAAACAAATGCCCTCATTTAATACTTTGCCCCCGACTCCTTAAGTTTTGAAAAATAGGCCTGGGACATTGGCCCCTAGGGCACCTATGCCCCTCTATTTTGGCTCCAAGATCAAATATGTCAGTGTCAGCATTTTATTATTTAAAATCCAAATATCTAAAGTCAGCTTTTGGGATTTAATTTTCAAGAAATTAGAATTATAGCATATAAATACCTAGTTATTACATCATTTGAAATAATCTAAGAAATTATTTGGAGAAATTATTATCAAGAGCATTATCAAGCAAGTTAAGAGCAAAATTTCAATGATTTATTGCAACAATTCAAGATCCAAACATCATGTCAAAGTGTATGTGAGTGTGTTCATGCTTTATGTTTTCATATTGTTTGTGAAGACTAATCCTTGTAGGTCTCCAAGCAATCAAGCAAATCAAGCAAGCAAGATCCAAGCCTTGAAGAGATGTGTATGACTTTAGTCCTTCAAGGAAGTCCTTGAAGGGTGGTTAGTTGTAGCACTTTTTGGATTCATCATTCCTTCCTATCATTTATCATTTTATCATTGGCATTGCCATTGTGGAAGTGGAAACATTAACACGGGATTTGAACAACGCTAGTCCCTAAATGGAACAACCTTTCTTCTCTCTTTTAATATGTGTAGGTTTCAAGTCTAAATAAGATTGAAGGAAGTTTGAATATCAATTATTCATTGTTGCAATTGAAACCCTACACCTTGATAACTCATTGAAACTCATAGTTTACAGAATTATCCGACTGTGATCCAACAATGCAACAAGCGATAAATGGAAGCTTTGATCCGACACTAGAGGAATACAAAAATATATATGAATTAGCCCTACAAAGATAGTGGCACCGCACCTATAGCTAGCATTTTCAACTCCAAAATTATATCATAGGTGCACAATGTCCTGCTCATTCCTTTCTTGTAGTATGTTTATGTCTATGATTTCTTAGAACTGTTGTATTTGCATTACAATAGTAATTTGCATCATTAGGTCAATTGAATCATTGCATCTCATCCTTCAGTCACTTTCATATTTGGTTAAGGGAAGGTTGACTCACCTTTTAGGCTATAGGTCAATCATATACCTTGTCCAGACCCAATCAAAACCCCCATCACATCCCATTCTATACATTTTTCAAATAAAATTAGGGAAAGGTGTCCAAATCCTAAAGTGAAAGCTTTAAGGTTTTCCTTTCCCTTCATTTTAGGTGATAATGAGGAAAACGATATTAAAAGACAAAACCAATATATGTGATATTTTCAGAAAATTTTAGGTGTCTACACTCCCACTTATCCAATTTATTTGCAAGATTCTTAATATAATCCCACACGTCTTCATTAATATCCTCATTTTATCAGTCAAGAGTTCCAAACAAGGATAGGACCTTCAACTTATGAATTTTCCTCTTGATGAGATGGCATTGGGAAAGCTACCACATGAGGATATCATTTTGAATATTTACAAAATTAAACAGAGTGTTGATTTTCTCCTCCATGAGGACACAAGATCTACAAATAGGGAAATCCTTTGTTGGACCTAAGGGAATATAATTTTAAGATCTAAGGCTCATTTAGCCCTTGTACCAAGAGGTCATTGTCCTTGAAACAATAAAATTGACTTGAAGGGGAAAAAGTACTAGAGGGTTCCTCTAGAATGGGTTGAATTTCAAGGGGAAGGCTAAGGGAAGAGGGGGGGTGAGAACTCTTTCCTTTGGATTTGATAGAGGAGGTATGGGGGTCAAGGTCTTGAACTAGGGAGTTGGATAGGGTAGCCTCCTCATTAGAAGAGGAAATAATAAGACCTTGGAACCAAGGGTTTCTTAAAGGAGACATTAGCTTTTTAGATCTGACAGAGGAAGGGGAAGGGTCCACAGGGATTTAGCAAGGACAAAGCTAGCTCAAGTAGAACCATGGAACTCAAAAGGGTGGTGTTTTCCTAATTATTATTTTTTGAGAGCAAGACCCCCTTCCAACCTAGCAAGGGAAGAGTTGAAGCATGTGTGGATGAACAACACGAACCATGGTAAGGGCTAGGTTGTAATGGTACAAACAATAAATAAACCACTAGTGTAGGAGGGGTTCCTTTTCGTTTAACATGACTTTTTGCTCAAATTCAACTAATGAGGAATGGAGCCAAAATACAAAGTTCATTATAACATTGTGCCTAAAATGGTTAAGAATTGGGAATAGGTATGTGTGGAACCTCTTATAGCATCCATCCAATGTTATATATATACCTCATCAAAACTTCAACAACCCACTTCCAAATGCTTGGGAGGTCATCTTTGTTGTAACCATTCTATGACTTGCTGATTTTTTTGCCTCTTTTAAGAAACGGGTTCATATCATCTTAATAATTACCTTTCACCATTTTTGGAATGTAGATCCCCTCTAGTTGAATACCCATAGCCATCACAATCATCTCCATGGAGACCTAGAATGAAATACCCCTCATGTACAGAGTTCTAGCTTTCAAAGATGTGGCAAACTCAACAGAGATTAGGGCATCATAACCATTCATAGATTTCGGATAGGGAGACAGGTTCCCTCTCTGTAGGATGGCCCAAACTTCATCATTTTTAACAATCTTGCAATTGTTCAGCTTTGTTTGCAACAAATCACCTCCCATGGTTGAAAGGAGGTAGTTGAAAGTACATGGATACAACAAGAAGTAGTAGTATCACAGGGGAAGATGAACCAAACAACCTGCTTAAGGATGCAAAGAAATTTTTAGAAGGAATCTATATAATTTCCGTCCTCTTCATTTCATTATGAGAAGCTCTATGGAGAGTAATTTCCTTCATTTTGAAGAGATGGCTCGATACTTCATCTAACAGGAGGGGGACCATTAACTTGTAACTCATTTTTAACTTATGTTTCTATATGCTCTAATGTTAAACCAAAAAGAAAAGATAAAAAATTATTATTTTTTCTCCTCTACACTTCCTCCCATGCTTTAATAGATTTAAGATTACATTTCTTAGCTACCTTACTAAGCAAAGAATTAAGATTACATAAAAAAAATTACTAAAATTTTCAAAGAAGGAAACAATGATAAAAGATCTTTATCACTATTCTTTCAATATTAGGTTTTAATTTCTTGTTTGAAGAAATAATATAAGTGTAATTTTCATAATCTTGATATTGACCTAGCTCTAAGTAACTTAAAAAAGAGGATATTTGTTTGTTGGACTTCTATGTTGAAGAAGAAAGAAAATAATTTGGTTCATTCCATTTTTATTGTGTTTGTTTCAATATTTTAATCTTCAAAATGGGAATGCGTAGAAGATAACTTTACTCTGCATATGCTTGTTTTTATTGAATTGTGAAATAATAGAGTGTTTGATGAAAGGGGATCAGTTAACATGTGTTTTGATTTTAAAGTTGGCATTATATGGCTTCACTATGATTCCAACATCTTCTCACAGATACCTTGTGGCATTATCATCACATAACGAGGACCTTGCTTAAAATACAAAAGGTATGATCAATCACAAAATAATAGAGGGTGATCCTCATGAATTCTCCTTTTCATAATGTGATCCACAATTTTATCTCTGAATGCTCTAATGAAATGTTATTACAACAATAAGTTATAAATGTCAAGAACTTCAACTTGACTAAGCATTGAAGCTGAAGATCACCTTGACACCTGAATTCCCAGACAAATGTGAGCTGATCCAAAATCTCAACAAATTATCTGTTCTTCATGAAAATTAGCAGGCATGGGAAAAGGATATCCGTGACAGTCCAACATTGAAACATTTTTTCTCAACTAAGAACTTGCTTTCCATTCAGGCACTGCAAAACCAATAAGCATCAAGATAATACAAATCAAACTCCTCCCACAATAATATGTGTTTCATTGGGTAAAGCAATACAAACTGTAACATGAACTCAATCATTCTATCTCAGTATTATATTTTTTAACAATAGAATAGTTAATAGTAATTTTACATCTCATCTTTATCAAAAATTCTTATTACCTCTAAATTGAATGTTGTTTAAGAATAGCCGAATTCAACTAAATGATTCATATGTCTCTGTGGGTTTCTCAACATTATCAGAATGTTTAACACGATCTGCAGCATCTTCGACCTGTATAAATTACCCTCATTAGCTCTTATTGATTTTAAAATATGAAAATTTGGAAGTTTTTTTTTGGGTTCAAAACAAACTATTACCTCTTTGTTCCAGTTAGTACGTAAAGTAATTATTACAAGGACTATTGTCTGAAGTCCAACTCCAATTATCATTCCCCACCATATTCCCTGCAAATGAATAAACCATAAGTTAGGCCTGCAATGGAAGGTTAGTTTCAAATTTATCAGTGCACTGGCAAGATAAAAAGTTCTTACTGATGCTCCCATGTCTTCCTTAAAGCCCAAAACACACCCAATGGGTAGACCAATTATGTAATAAGTTGCCAAATTCACATATGCCACCACAGCTTGCCATCCACACCCAATTGCCACCCCTGCAATGACAATGGATGTGGGTTATGAAGCTATAGAACTTGTATAAATTCAGCACTCATAACAAAATAACAAAAATCTCACCTGAAAGAACAGGTTGAACACCATTTAAGAGCACAGATAGTGCAAGCAATGGTGTCATTGCAGACACTGATTTTATGACCTCAGTGACACTTGTAAAAGCTATACTGAGTTCTTTTTTCAGTGCTAAAACTCCACCAGAAAGAATAAGACTGATTAACACGCAGGTAGACACCACAACCACAACAGAAAATCTTGCAGTCCTGGGCCTCCCAGCTCCAAGTTCATTTCCTACTCTTATGCTGCAAAATTTAGTTATAGCTATATTAGATTGAATCTAGAAATGCAGCTTCAAATGGATTTACAGTATCTGGAGAGACATAAAAAGATTTTTTTCTGTCACAAACCTTGCAGCTGCACTCAGTCCCAACATAAGCTGCATGTCCCAGTTCAAATAATTCATGCTGCATGGATAAACACATTTAAACTCACGTTATTAAGAAAGTTTAAGAACGTTGAATAATGCAAGTCTTAATCCACCTACTAAGACATGAAGTCTAGTGCCCATGTCTAAGTTGAATAATGCAGTCTCAGCTCACAAAAATATGAGAACGCACTTTACAAAGTTTATTAAAGTTGATTATCGTTTTTTATTTTTATTTATTTTCAATTGGTAATACGAGAATTTTTAATCTATGGTCTAATTGAATAGTTCAAATTTGCGAGCTCAGTAGTTCAGCAATCAAACAATCCACATTTTCATCTTCAATTTAATGGGTGGCACTTGACACTTAAACTCAAAGTGATCAAATTCTATTGAAGAAAATTGTTTGGTAGAATTCCCTAAAGGTGTGTTGGCATGGCTTTCTACAATCATAGAATATATGCACATAACATATTTGTTGAACAATCCTTGGAAAGTTTCACGCAAATGCAATCAACATGTATAAAGTCAATCTCAAAAATCTTTGCCTGTCTTTTCCTTAATTGTGCCAAAATAGGAGCTCTATAATAGGGTATGACATCTATCACAACATAATGGAAGGGGATTTTGTTAGATGTTGTAGATACAAATTTAACTATTAATCTCTATTCTCTCAATATCTATTTCCTTTTATCTCTCTTATCTCTCTCTCCCTATGCTTCTTGGTCTCTCTATCTATCTACGTCTCTCTGTATCTCTTCATCTCCATCTCTCTCTATTAATTTGTGTGTGTGTCTCTCTATCTCCTTCTTTCCTCTTTGTATATCCATCTCTTTCTTAGGTCCTCTCTCTTCATTCTTTATGTCTCACACTATCTTTTCCTCTATCTTCTTACCCCCCTCTTGCTCTTCCCCCCTCTTGCTGTCCCTCTTACTATCCTTATCTCTCTCTCCCTCTCTATTGCAAACATAACATGAGCCTAATGGGTAATGGAGTCTGATTATATTCCTCATTCAAAGGTTATGTTTCAATTCTATTTGAATCCTTCTAAGAAGATGCATAGTTGATTGAAACTATCACTTCTCCATTAAGACCTACCAATTGACTTCACACAATGCATAAATATATGCAAAAAATAGACTTTTTTTTTTCTAATTGACTTTCCACACCTCTTCGGCGTACCCATTGCACACCAAGGTGCAATTGCTAGTTTTTATTTATTTTCAATTGGTAATACGAGAATTTTTAGTCTATGGTCTAATTGAATAGTTCAAATTTGCGAGCTCAATAGTTCAGCAAGAGCATAAAGTCGGCGAGCACGCTAACCCAACTAAAATTTGAAACATAAAGACGTGAACATGATTGCCAACAACATCAACACGAAAATTTGAACTTCCCAACATATCTAATGAGCAGACACTTTAAAAATTATATTATAATTTTTATTTATTTAGATTTTAATTTTTTAATTATTTATTATTTATAATTAGTTTAAAATAACTTTAGTAAATTATATTAATTATAAATTTATTTTAAACCTATGTAATATAATATTAATTTTAAATATTTTAGTTGTAAAAAAATATCTTTTTTATTTCCTCAGTTTTATTTGTTTTTATCATAAAAAATCAAAAACCACTAATAATAATATTACCATAGACAAGTAGGAGGAATCTTCCACAGCTGAGTTTGACTCTAAAACTACAGGTCGAAACCTGATAGCAATATCATAATATTATCATAATTTTATATCAACATAGTAAAGTAGGTCTATAAGAAGAAACTAAACAAATAACATGACCCACTTTCCCCAATAAAACATCCTTAGATAGATGAGAAATTAGGAAACCATTTATTGACCACTAATAACAAGTTCCATGCAGCCACTTATTTTTTTTGGAATGCTAAGATATTTTACAAGATATTTTTGGGAGAGTTAATGGTTTTATAATTTTTTCTATTTATGTTGAATTAATTATTAATTTTGAAGATGAAATTTAAAAGTAAATAAAAATAAAAAAAAAACAGAATATATAAGAATTATATTTATAATTAAATAATGACTGAATAACTTCAACCCTTCTCTTTATTTATAATTAAACTTTCAAAAATCTTATACTATTAGTATTTCACTATTTTTAAAATATATATTATATATTATACTAACTAAAAAACAGGGCACCTACACCTTAAAAAAGTAAGCTATAATTGTAAATTTAAACTAAAAATTTCACATGATTTGCAGAGAACTTAATTGTGTTACTTGAAAATGCACAGACATATTGATAAGCATTTGGATTATCATGACATACCAAACAGAAATAGAATCCAATTCAACTTCTGCGTTGGGGAGCAGTCCTGAAATGAGCACTAGTCCTTGAAAGTACCATATTTCCAACCTGAAACACAGAAAACAGAGACAGACCCAATTCAGTTATCTTCAAATTCTACACCAGATCAAATAATTTTCAATCTATTCAAAAAGGTAAAAAGGCTGTACTCATGGAAATTTTAGTGACTTTAGTGATAACTAGGAACTACTGTTCATGAGCTTACGTTAGCATGAAGGCTGAAGCAACAGTGAGTTTGAAGAATGGCCACAGTCCCTTGAATGCCATCCAAGTGAAGCCAGTCCAGGTATGCCTGCAAGAAGGGCTGTAAAAAATATACAAAGCAGTAGCAATAACCAGAATCCACCATGAAAAGCTGAGAGTCAGGGCAGCTCCAGTCAGCCCAAATCCCAGCTTGTCAACTGCCAGCCAAGACAAGAGAATATGAAGCAGAAATGTGCCCACAGACAGATATGCAAGAGGTACCACAGTGTTCTGAGCCTGCAAAAACCTCTGCATTGGGCAGTAAATGGCAAAAGCAAAGAGCTGTGGTATGAGTCCCTTGGCATAAATTGCTCCTTCAGCAGATATAGAATCACTCTGCCCTATTGCACGCAACACAGGGTCTGCAAACCCATATAAAAAGGCCAGCAGTGTGGCAGTTGCAGTCATTATTACCATAGACCTTTGGCAAATGACTCCAAGCATGCTGTACTGCTTGGCTCCATAAGCTTGCCCACATACAGTCTGCACTGCACTTGCCATACCCAACTGCATAGTTCAAACCATCAAACTGTCAAAACAGAAACTTTAATCTAATGTACCCAGATGAAAAACCTTAAAACCTCTGCCTTCTTCAATACATAATATGACTCCATAACAAAAACTTTAATTGATCACCCAAATATAAAAGAACATAAAATCTCTTATAGGAATAATTTTTTCACAGTCCATGAATAATAGTAGCAAATATTTCTGGATTTAACTGTGTATACTATCTTGAATCGACATTTCAAACCACACACAGTGGTTCATCATCATGATAGTATACCTCTTCCTGATGATGAACCACTGTATGTGATTCAAAACGTCGATTCAAGATAGTATATCCAGTTAAATCCAAAAATATTTGCTACTGTAAAATCTCTTCTTCAAGACACACTATTAACCAAAAAAAAACTATCTACACCGAGATGGAACAATGTTAAAATCTCTGCCATTTGCAATACATTCCATGATTCTCAAACATAAAATATAGTTCAGAGAACATAAAACTTCGGTAGAGCTTAAACAACAGTCAAGTTTTTTGTTATATGCTCCAAATAACAAAGAATGTGCAGGCTGTTTACTTTCAGCCTAAAACCTCTGCCTTACTCTCTACACACCATGATTCAAAAACAAAAACAAACCCAAATGAAAAATCCTTATCTCAGCTGCCTTCAATACATACCATGATTCCATATGCCAATCCTTGGATTCCCACATTGGCAATGGAGGCTCCTGCCAGCTCCAGCTCCCCCAGATGACCAGCAAACATTTGAGAAATAACACTGAGCATGTAATTGAAAATCATGATTATGATAGATGGCCCTGAGAGAATCCATAGCTTCTTGGACTCCATCAGAGCTGCTTTTCCAATTCTGGACCATTCAATATGCCCCTGTGATAACAAGGATTCTATGGTCACTGAATCCTCTTCAGCCTTCTGAAGCCACCTCTGGTTCTTATTCAAATCCTTGTTCCCATTTTCTAGAGCAGTGTAGGAATGATCCACCAATGGTTCTAATGAATCATTGGCCATTGCTACCCTTGAAAAACAAGAAACTTTTTTGAACACTAATGGCTCAGAGTCCTGCAAGGAAGGAGTAATTCTGTTATTTAGCACACCCTTGACCTTTTATCCATTGATGAAGTTCTCATTTTAAGTATAAATGGATTCACCAAACATTCCTTTCTCTCATAAGTTTAGCATATTATTTGGAAGTCTGTTAGAAGGGAAGTTGCAGAAATAAATGAGGAACGGGTACCACCCACCATTCCTTCTCAGCTTCCTGCGAATTTTAGTTGTTTTCTCTCTTCTTTTTTTTGTTTGTCCGACGACAGTAACATTTCTGTTTTCTCCTGGTTGAATCGTGATCGGTTTTGCCACCTAATATTCAAACTTGTGCTAACACATGCTGGAGTTTAGAACCTTCGAATTTTGCAACTACCATTCATGATAATAAAATTAATTTTAGAACATTGTTTAGGGTTTGAAGGAAGTGTCGATTTAGTCTGGTATTTAATGCCTTTGTCAAGCATTAAAGAAAAACTTATTAATTAGAGGCATTAAGGGAGAGGAGCCGATTGTGGGCAGGGGACATATTGTGGGTATAAACTATGACAGTCTCGGATCCACTTTTGGGTAGTAAAAGAGTCAGCGAAATATTTAAATATTTTGTTGGCGTGGATGTTGTTAGGACCCCTCGCACAACATTGCTCTACCCACCACCGGTCTGTTACCCTTACGGAAATTTCTACAATCATTGAAAATACAAATAATTTTTTTTTTGAAAATTGTGGTATTAAAAGATGTTTATTTGCCACCATCATGTCATCCAATAAAACACTATAACCTCTCAATTTTTAGCATGCTTATTAAAGTTATTAGTTGTGAAAGATATTTTTTTTCAAATCAGAAAGTTATTAGTTGTGAAAGATATTTTTTCCAAGATTTAAAAAGTAATTGAATTTTTTAATAAATTTAAATATATTATAATTTTTAAATTTTAGTATATGTATTATTTACATTAAATTTAAATGTAATGATTTGTGGAAGATTTTTTTTCTCAAAATTTTAATAGTATAGAAAATAAAATTGTATATTTTATTAAAAAAAATGTTTTATGTTGTTCTATATGAGTATAATAAATGTGTGCTCTTAGCACTCAATTTGATTCATTTTGTGTATTAACTAACAACTTTAACCTCAAATCTATCACCCAAATTCACTTTATTCATCACCTTAAAACATGACCAATTCATTTCCTTAGGGTTTTGTCTCCTTAGACCATACCACACCTATGGTTATATTCCTTAGACTAGACTACAACTACAATCTAGTACTACCAATTATAATTTTAAATCTCTTACTTCCTAGATTGGCATCCTTAAGATGTGATTGTTACCTATTAGTTTGTATGCCAAAGGGATCAAATTATGTATCTAGGACTTGTATTTAAGGATATCTTCTTGGGTCATTTAGAATAATCAATTCATATCACAAAATAATTTGTATTTAGAGAATTTCAATCATAATTACATTGGTCTCAATTGCATCAACACTTAGCATTATTCTATTGTGTCTTATGGAAGCCAATTCTCTTCATGTAGTTGTTCAATTCAAAAGATCTTGGATTTTTTGGAAATAGGATTTTGAGGGCTTTCCAAAAAGTGATTGTCATAAGGATTTAGAATAGTATTGGAGCAATCTAAGAGAATCTTCCAAAATTGGTTCTTATGGTAATGTCATGGTCATTCTCATAGCATGTGATACTTGCAGTAGCATAACTATGGTCTATAGTACTCCCAAGAACCTCCCAAATGCTAGTGGTAACACAAAGATCATCAATTCATCTCCAAAAATGTCGCACATACTCTAGTAGTGGTGCACAACACTTTACACAAGGTTAGGCATTCCTACGATAACCATTCTTTTGCCAAACCTTCTATATTTTCTACCATGACTTCAATAGGGTCTAACACACCTATAGGAAAAATTGTAAAGTCTAAATGACACCACTTGTCATTGTGTTTCCCTAAGAATCACAACTAGGACATTGGAGAGTGTAGTCAATGTGGCAATCTAGGGGCGCCCCTAAGGTTTGCGCTATGTCAAGTAATTTGCAAACACATCATGTGACCAACTACAAAATAGTTTTACACCACAACCATTAGGATATGAGGAGTCATTAATGGAAATTATCCACTTCCATAGGAAAATAGTTCAACTTTCATAACAACTCTTAGCCTCCATAGCATGTAATCTCTATATTTAAATATTTATAAAATCAATAGATAAGACATAAATTGTGATTCCCACTTTACACTAGAAAACACAACAAATAACACCAATTTTTTTTATCTTATGACGAAAATAGGGTACAAGAAGATAATTAACTTAAGTACGCCTGGTGACAATGTGTGTACATTGTTGTCATCTACACATTACACAAAAGGCGAGGAAAGAGGATTACACACATTGGTCGAAGAAAAACTCTTCCTCGCACCCAAACAATGAAAAAAAATTATTTAGTTTAGGAGTCTAAATAGACCAATTTAAAAGGGAAATATATTCGTACGTATTCCCTGAATTGGTGAAAATGTAAGACCAGGCCCCAAGGTTCTATCAACAAGACTAAAATTTATGAGGAAAAATTACATTCCTAGTCAATTATTTAATACAAAATGTATTATTAAATTATTATCAAGAAATAAACAACTACAATGCTTTATAACTTAATCCTATACGATGGTCATTTAGACACTCCAAATTATTAAATAAAAACAAGGAATATAGAATATGGTTAACATTAAATTCAAATGTAACAATTATTTATTGAAATTATTTATTAATAGCCAATAATTAAATGGTTAAATGAATGGATACATAATTACAAGGTTAAATGATTATAATTCTCATTTAATTCAACTTAAGTATTTTTCCTATGAATTCATATTTAATCTAAGTCTAGATTCACTACAACAAATCCTTGTGATTTGCTCCTTTTTTTGCTCAGTTTTTTGCTTCCACGCACTATTTTAATATATTTTTTGGCAATTTTTTGAAAGCATCGGTGCTATTTATCGGGATGGCGCAATTTTTGGCATTTATTGTGTCGATCAGTACAAGTTGGTGCTAATTAGCACCTAAAGTAACGCCATCTTTAGCACCAATAATAGCTTCAAGTGTAGCGTCGCCTTGATCGCCGCCTTTAGCTCTGAATTTAGCTTTGAGTTTAGTGCCGCTTTAAGCTATGACTTTGGCTTCAAGTTTAGCTCCAAGTTTAGCGCTGGTTTAGACACGCCTATGTCGAAGAGACTTATTTATATGTCTCATCAATGATGTAAAACAGTGAAATGTCAACAAGATACATGCATATCAAGGAGAGAATCACTTATGCCACATCGACAAGGTATATCTACAAGTGCTCGGCGAAACACAACTCTTGGATATAACTAAGTAATGTCAATGAGACATTGAGATATTGGTAAGACAAATAAGATTGTCTCATCGACACTCTTCAAGTAATGATCAAAAGCATACACCGCTATACCGCCAGGAAGGTGAGAAACATATGCGGTAGAGCGGTATACACTGCAACCCCACAGCAAGAAGCCTTGAGCAAGGTGGTAGTGTGGTAAACACATAAGGGAAGGGAAAAACACCACTATACTGCAGCGATAATCACAAGTCTCCCTAACATGGTAGAGTTACACCGATATATAAAGAAATACCGCCGTTCGAAGGAAAATATCAATGAGATAATGGCATATCGGCAAGAGATATTAACTTGTCTCATCGACACCAGCAACCAACATCAAAGGAACATAAGATCTAATGTCAATGAGACATTGAGATATCAGTAAGACAAAGAAGATTGTATCATCGATACTCTTCAAGTAATGATCAAAATCATACATCGCTATACCGTTGGGAAGGTGAGCAACATATGTGGTAGAGCGGTATACACTACAACCCCGTAGCAAGAAGCCTTGAGCAAGGCGGTAGTATGATAAACAGTAGAAGGGAAGGGAAGGGAAAAACACCACCATACCGCAGTGGGTATAATAAGAGACGATGATAGTACGGTAATCGTGGCATCATTTCAATTTATGCCAATACATGCAGAAAATCACATCAGTTGCCAAAATTAAATGTTATTAAATTATTAAGAGTTTCCAAAACTAATATGACTGAATACCACACCATCCAAAGATAAGTGTGTTTTCCCAATATCGCACTCAATTGTAATGCACTAGCATGGAAGGAGCTAAGGATACGAGAAGAAGTCCTATAAGCAAGAAATACTTGGGTAAGTGCACGAAAACTCTCTGAAAGAGCTCTGTAACATATAAAAAATCTTTCAAGGTTTTGTCATATGAAGCCATAGTAGAGAAAATTGAAACATGCCTCCTAAAAGAAAATGATCAGAAGTAAAAGAAATTCAGCCTAAAATTAAAGATGAAGAACCTAAAGTAAAGAAGAAAGCACTCCATCCTAAAACAAAACAATTAGAAGTAAAAGAAAGTCAGCCTAAAATTAAAGATGAAGAACCTAAAGTAAAGAAGAGACCACTCCATCAATCCATATTAGATATACTTCCAAAGTCTACTAAAGAGGGTAATAAGAAGTTTCTCGTGGACACTACATAAAGTTGTAGGGATGCCCTCATTTCCAAATCTAGATGGGACCTATTTTGGTACTTTTACAGTAAGAGAAATGAGAATATTCCAATGTCAAACACTTGGATGTTGGATATAGCAAGGTTGATTGTCCCAAATGTGTTTGTTGATGTAGAATTTATCAGACTTCTAGCCAAACACTATCACTCAGCTACCAAAATAGTAAGGTTTCCAAACGACACAGTATTGGTAGAAGTAACCAGAAAAGCCATCATTGAGTGTTTTGGCTTAAACAAGGAGGCTCTGACCAAGATAAACCTACAGAAAAGTGAGGATGATTATGCTAGGTTAAAAAAGACTTATAGAAATGATGAGGTACCCCTATATATGAAAAGAGGCATTGGTAACAAAACATTCCCCATCTCTACTACCACTACTGAACCATTTAATGTGACAAATTTTTAGTATTACTTTGTGAATACATATTTATCTCTTTGCCAAGTGTTGGGGATAGATGCTCAAGATAAAATTCCAATAGGCCTAATGATGATGGCCATGAGAATTCAAAACCCTGAAACTAATAGTGAATATGACTTTGCTTCATACCTTGAGAAGGCGTTAGATGATGAATTCTCCCAAGTTATAGAGGATAGAGCACCGATTACATTCAGACACTATTCCCTATTGTGTCATCTAATATCATACCAGAATAGGGACCTTTGAACTAAAAGAATGGACTTAGCTATAGTAGATGAGCAAGGGAATCCCACACCTATCCATAAATGGTTCTATATTTGGGACAGTCGGTGCAAGAATTCAAGCTTTGTTGTATTCTATGAAGACTTTGTACATAGAATCCTTCGAGTTCTTGGGTATGCAATACCAAGATTGTCAACCAAAATGTTGTAACTAGTGAGACCTTTGGCTTTAAGACCAGAGTAGGGTCATAAACACAATTTTGGAGATTGGTTCTTCCTCCTACAAGTTACAATAATAAGAGTTTATGGATGCCTTGTTGCTCCACACATACTACCAAAATTTGTGCCCCTCATATTAGCATTTATTGAATTTATGTGGCAAATGATGTGGATGGAGAAAGATGTAATGCACAAGCAGAAGAAACACACTTTCCTGCCAAACCAAACCAAGTGTGAAGATTGGACTATAGGCTCAAACACACTAGAGGAGTTACAGTATTATTTGAAGACAAGATATGCATTCAAATCTGGAAAAGAAAGAGCCTTTGACCCTAAAAATCATATGAACAACATAAGGCACAATCTTCTTACCAAAATGACAATGCCACACCAAGTGGATTTTGAAGAAGATGTCATAAGGAACTGCATTACTTATAATGATGTATTTAGTAGAAGGAAAAAATGAGAATATATGAAGAAGGTTGAAGAAAGGACAAAGCAGAGGTCCAAGAATTTTTGAGGATACTTTGTTGAGGAAAAGGACCCCATCAAGAGGATAGAATTGATAATTGGTAGATTTGAAGAATTGTATAGCAAGAAGGAAGCATATCTCGAAGAACATGATAGTGGTGCAACTACAGAGCATACCCTAGGTGAAACCTCTAAGCCTCACATGGAGTAGTTACCTCCCAAAAGACAAGAGATAGGAAGCATTGAACAGTTAGTACCTTATGAAGATACTAAAGAGGTGGGTGATACTAAGGAAGTGGCTATAGTACTACAGTCATTGAAAGGTGATATTGAAGTTGATCAACCCATCCTTGACACCAGTGCCCATAAACATGAGGAAAAGATGGGTGATGTAGAAAAAACAAGTACAAAGGTACATGAAGATGAAAGGGAAATTGCAGCCAGGAGATTCATAGAAGATGATGAATTCATTAAGACTCCCGAGTTTAAGGATTTCTGGATGAAGATGAAGATAAAATAATTTCAAGAGAGGATGGAATCAGCTGAAGCAAGAATTGAAGAAACAGAGAAAAATTAAATGGTCGCACATAATTTCTAGGAATTAAGAGTGGACAACATTGACATTAGCCCCCAAAAGGCTAGAGAAATGGTCTTGAAGAGCAATATGCTCATTTTCCCTGGCTTGGAATTAAAGAAAATGTTTCTGCTTGATCAAGTGTGGGCTCAGGAAGATCCAATGCTAGTTGTGGAATTTGACTCCAATGAAGGTGTAAATGGAACTAGGTATAACCCAAAGATTGAAACCCTAGCCATATGGATTAAATAGAAAAATACACAGAAGCCAAAATTATTGGATGTAATTCAAGGGATGAAAGGGGTAGTGATTGTAAGGACAATACAAGATACCACCCCTTTGGAGGTAGCCACAATGACCTTGCATTCAGCCATGTTCACTCGAGCAACTGTTAAGGGATTAGAAGACAGATTGAACAAGTATGAAAAGGAACAAAGGTTCCTAAATGATGAAGTTAATAAGCTGCTCATGGAGAATGTCAAATTGAAAGAACAATTAAGAGGAGCAAGACCCTCACAAAGCAAGGAGATGGTGTTATACATGCCTCCTATTGCTCCAATGGATATTGTGAAGAACATTTCTGTAGAACAGGTAAAAACTCCAAAGAAGGAAGTGGATGATGTAAAGAAGGCCAACAATAAAACCCGGGATGAAGTGAAAAGATGAATTTGTGAAGTTCTGGAAAAGATTCTTGAGCACAGGATAAAATCAGTTATGGATAAACTGGAGAATTTGCATGATAGTTATAAAACACTTCAGCGGGCAATGGATCAAATAAATACACATATGCTTATATTAGATCCTTTGTTCAAAAGGTGCAACCTATTCACCACACTTTGGCTAAGTTATGCAAAGTTCTACATAGAAGTACTGATGCACCCATAACATTAAAGCCAACTGAACAAACTATGAAGATGATTATTGATGAATTTTAGTATGTACAAGGGTTTGATAAAAATATTGTAACATGAATGGATTTATTCCATACCTACAAACAGTGGTATATACCTAAAATCGTGAGAGATGGTGATCAATTGAAGGACTTGGATAAGTGGAAGAAAGAATTCAGTCAGGTTGTTCATAAGTGTGTAACTCATATACAGGAGGATGATGATACCAGTCTTCCCAGGCTAAATCAGATCATGGATGGGTTGATTGTTATTGATGCAGGATACCTAAATTTTGTCAATGATACAGAGGCATTACTAGATAGTCGATGGAAAACTCATCTTGCAAACATGCAAAAGATCTAGGAATATAAGTGGCCATTAGATTTTATAGTGTATCAGTGGGAGGAAAAGCATTTGGTTTTAGAAGAATAGGACACTAAGGCGAGAGCATTTGGACATTCATCATGGAGAGGAAGACTTTGCCAGATCAATGATCACAGGTCTTCTACGTTGAATAATGGAACCATATGTCAAAATGTCTTAAGTCTTGTTATTTCCTTAATTATGCTAATTAAATAGTTGTTAGTAAAAGAAGTAGTTATGAAAGGTCGTTTCTTTTTGTAAAATCCCTATAGCTTGTTGCTTCCTATATAAATAGTAAACCAAGGCCTAGTTTTAAATTATCATCATCATATATCATTTCCATTTTGAGACTTCTATTATTAATATGTATCAATTGAAGCAATATAATGGAGAACATCTTATTATCAAAGATTCTCCATGATTGTGTTATCATTCTATATTTTTCTTATGTTTTCCATACTTATTTCTTCTTATATTTGAATGAATATTTGTTATTGAGCCTCAATAATGTGCTTATGTGAATGAATATGCTAATACATTAAAGCATTTATTGTGGATGTTGGTACGTAGAGCTGCTAATTTTTTTGAAAATTTGAGCTTATTTTGCCTTGTTACATGTTCAACATAAAAATGGAAACTATTTAAAAATAATAAAACTAACAAAATTTCTTATTTAAATAATTGTGAGTTACGTGCATTAATATTTTATTAACTTTTGTGTCTTCATGAACATATGTTGATACAAAATGAATGGAAGAAGAATCCAAGTAATCCTATTTTTTTCTACCAACAATTCATACCAAAGATTGAACAATTTAAGGATATTGCAATAGGTAATTAAGGATATGATGATGATGATATATTCTTGTACTTGTATATTCTATGAAACATTCCTTATTTTCTATGAAACAGTGTATATATTCTTGTACTTGTAAATATTCTTTTACTATTATGTCTATTAAATAAAACAAAGTTTGAATAAAAAATGTTTCACCCTTTTTTGTAAGTGAGTATGTGAATTATTGTTTAAGGAAAAATCTTACAGTGTTTACATTTTTAGTTTACTAGTTTCAAATCTTCATTTGCTATGTATATAAAATTATATGTTCTCTTTATCTCGAATGACATAAAACAGTAACATCATCATAATCAAGGTTTTCAATTTTAGCACCATCATTGTCCACACTTTTCATATCATGTTCACTTTTAAGTACAATCATCAAAATTTAATTTTTATTTCTTGTCCCAATTAATCTTGATTCCTTTCAGCACAACACAATAGGTTGCATGTTAAATTTTGAACATTTTCTTTGCATTTTTTTGTATATATTATTTTCTCAGTGCATCATTATGTAACAACAATTTCACTTCTAAGATATACAATAAAAATAAATGAAAGCACATGTTTGCTTTGTCAAGGGAAATGTATGGTGAATACCCTATGTCTTTTAGATAAGTGTGCAAGCAAAATAAGACATAACTGATTGAATCTGATTTTCTACTGTATAATTTTTTTATGTGCTTTTTACTTTTTGCATGTGGATTACCCTAAGAAAGAGACTACTTATCTTTTCTTAAATGAAGCCTTTACATTTCCTATCTACGAAAGGAATTTACTGCTTGACAACAAGTTCATGAACTTCATACAAATTAAGATTTGTGTAAAAGGCCATCCCCGCAAATGTTGTTTGGTCTAGAATTATAATGGAAAATAAAAAAGCTTGCTAGGAGAATAAAACAGGTTTTCAATTGTCCAAGTACAACATAATATTACTAAAGCATTTCAAAGTTTAGGCCATAAGAATCATCGTTTTTTAAACATGGATTGCAAATAATTTTAAAAATTTAGAAGTCTTGTTCATTAACATTATTGTTTGCTACAATGTCATCCAGTGTATCATTGTAAATGTTCATATGTTTTTTCAAGCATTTAATATTATCATCATCCTCATTTTGACCTGCATCATCTTCATCATCATTGAAATTTGACTGTAGACCATTTATATTGTCACCAGATGTATTTGGATCATCATTTTCTATACCATCCATATTGTTGTCTTCCATAACATCATCTAACTTTGGATTGTTATCTTCTTATGCTTGAACATAACCATCTTCAACATCATCATGGATGTCAATTTCTTTGATTTTCTCTAATCCCTCTCTCTCATTTTGTTGGCCATCATTATTTTTCCAGTATCCACTAATGCATCATCAAATACATTCCTTAATCTTGGATCATAATGTATGACAAATATCCATTTGGGGTCCAAAATATCTTCATAGAAAAATACATGCACATGAACGACATACATATATTAGACATTATATAAATTGTATGAACATATATACATCAAATGAATAATGGAACATTATTTTATAGACTACCTTTTTTATACAATAATTTTTATAAAACACAGTTTATAAAACATCAGTCCACACTTAGGTAATGCTATTTCTTCTATTCTGTTGCCTAATGGGGAATCTTTGTCCTCTTCTGCCTCTATTTCAGCTGAATGCATTCGATATTTCTCTACCCTTTTCTCTGAGGATTCGCCTCCTGCGGAGGAGGATGAAGCTAAAATTTTAGATTGTATCCCGAAGCTGGTGACTAATGAAATGAATGACTCATTGCTTGCTCCTATTACCTTGTCGGAGCTTGAGAAGGTTGTATTCCAGATGAAGAAAGGTAAAGCTCCTGGGCCTGATGGATTCCCCATTGAATTTTTTCAGGAGTTCTGGGAAGTGGTTAAATTGGACCTTTTAGAGGTTGTCCAAGAATCCTTTATGCATAAACAAATGTTGAAGTCCCTAAATGCTACGTTTTTAGCTCTTATTCCTAAGAAGGTGGGAGCTAACTCCTTGGATTTGTTTAGGCCTATAGCTCTATGTAATGTTGTGTATAAAATTATTACTAAGTTGATCGCAGAAAGGCTGAAGCCTTGGCTTGATGACTTAATTTCTGAAGAGCAGGGGGGTTTTGTTGCTGGAAGACAGATCATGGATGGGGTAGCTATTGCTGCTGAGGCCATCCACTCTATGGAATCCTCAAAAGATAAATCTATGTTTATCAAGTTAGACATGGCTAAAGCTTATGATCGTGTTAAATGGAGTTTTCTATTTAAAATCCTTGGAGCTTTTGGCTTTGCTGAGGGTTGGATTGAATGGGTTAGGAGTTGTGTCACTTCCTCCTCCTTTTCGGTGCTTGTCAATGGTGAGCCCACTTGTTTGTTTGGTGCTTCTAGAGGCCTTAGGCAAGGAGATCCCCTATCTCCTTACTTATTCATCCTCCTTGCGGAAGGCCTGGGAAGACTCATTCGTGCTCAGGTTGCTAGTGGATTGCTTCAGGGATGGAGTTGGGGAGATGGTATTCCCCCTCAGTCTCATCTGCAATTTGTAGATGATACTGCCTTGATGGGTAGGGCTAAGGTTGAGGAGGCTCTCAATTGGCGCAGTGTTTTGGACAGTTACTTGGCAGCTTCTGGGCAATGCATAAATGAGGGGAAGTCCTTCATATATTTCTTCCACACTCCTAAAGGTATTCAAAGGAGAATTGCTGGTATCCTTCGGTTTCAGATTGGTTCGCTTCCTTTTTCCTATCTTGGAATCCCTCTTGCTGTTCGCTCTCTCCCCAAAAGGTTTTGGCAAGAGACTCTTGATAAGTTTCGAGGATTGGTCAGTCATTGGACTTGCAGGTGGCTTTCTTCAGCAGGTAGAGTGACTCTTTTAAAGTCGGTGGTCCAGGCTCTTCCTATTTATAAATGCTTTGTTCTTTCTGCTCCTTCAAGTTTTATTAGAGATTTCGAGAAATTGTCTCGTCAGTTTCTGTGGGCTGGTAATCTTCTTCATAGAAAATGGAGTCTTGTGAAGTGGGATGTTGTTTGTAGGCCAAAGCAAGAGGGGGGTCTTGGTTTACGGCGGGCTGATTTGAATGGGCAGGCCTTGGCTGCTAAGTTGTATTGGCGCTGGTGCTCTCAACAACATATGTGTTGGGCTAAAATTCTGACCTTCAAATATTTGGGGGCAGTAGAAAGTAGGGAGGTATCAAGGTTTAGTATGGAGGGGAAAGGCTCTGTGATCTGGAGTACCCTTAAACGTGGTGCCAAGTTGGTTAAACAGGGACTTTTTTGGATTTGTAATGGGGGTCGAGATGCTCTTTTCTGGTATGATTCTTGGGATGGATACCCACCCATTGTGTCATCTCATCCCCATCTCCAAGATTTGTGCCAGATTTTTGTGGAGGCGGGTTGGAATCATGTGGCAGATTTTAAATCTCAACAATCTTTGGGTCAAATTTATGTGTCTAGGTGGAAGAGCCCCTTGGATTGGCCTCCTGGTGGTGCAGTGGAGGATCGTCAAGAGCTTGCTAAGATTTTATCGAGTCGTGTCTGCAATTCTCTCCAAGGGGCTGATGTGCTTGCTTGGGGACCTGACTTGAAAGGAAAATTTTCAGTTGCCTCTGGTTATCAGGTTTTGGATAAACAGGTCTTTGGAAGCTCCCAGGTTTCTTGGTGGAAGCATGCTTGGAATAAATTTGCTTGGCCTAAGTGTAATTTTTTCTCTTGGCTCGTGGTTCAAGGTAAGTGTCTTACTTGGGATAATCTTTGCAAACGTGGGTTCCAGGGCCCCTCCATGTGCATTCTATGTGGTCAGCATGATGAATGCTTATCACATCTATTTTTTCAGTGCTCTTTTGTTAAGACTATCTGGCATCACTGGTGGAATCTTTGGAGCTTACCGTGTTGCCATGTCTCTTCTTTGGAGGATTTTTGGAAGAGACAGGGTTCTTCTCCTGCTACAACCTCTTTTCTTAAAATTGCTTGGAGCATTGGTCCTAGTTTGATTGTTTGGCAAATCTGGTTGGAACGTAACAGAAGAATATTCTTGGATAAAAAATTGCTCGTGGGGCAACTTTGGAGGCGAATTCTTGGGGCTTTGCTGGAGACTTTGACTGCAAAGTGTGACTTGTCTGTGCCGATTGCTCCTGGGGACTTGGGTGTTGTAAATTCCCTGGGTCTTGCCACAGGGGGGAAGTGTATTATGAGTAAAGTGCATCGTAGGCGTGGGCGTGAGAGGGTTTCTCGTGAGGGCTTTTGGTGCCCACCTGCTCTAGGGGAGTTGAAAATTAATACTGATGGGTCTTCTAGAGGTAACCCTGGGCATGCTGGGGTTGGTGGTATTGGTAGAGATAGCCTTGGAGTGGTGGTTTTCTTCTTTTCTATGTATCGTGGTTTGCAAACTAATAATCTTATGGAGGCTAGCGCTATTCTCTTGGCGGTTGAGCGTGCGGTTTCCCTTGGATGGCGGCGGATTGTTTGTGAAGCTGATTCTCAGGTGGTTATTGATATGTTGAATAATCAAAATTTGGAGGATGTGAATTGGCAGCTAGCTGTGGTTGTCAAACAGATTATTTCTCTGTGCTCTACCTTGGAGTCCATTGTTTTCCGTCATATTCCACGGGAGTGGAATAGGGTGGCTGATGGGCTGGCTAGATGGGCGTCGGAAAAGACTGATTTTGGTCTGTGGATGATTGGAGCAATCTCCCTGTTGATATGGCCCCTGTTCTTGAGGAGTGGGTTGTTGAGGATATGAGGTGCTTCTTGGGTGTGAATTAATTCTTGTTGTTTTGGCCCCTTGTGGCTTCCTTCTTTGGACTTTGTAATGCTGTTATGTTTCAATAAAGTTTTTACCCTCTTTTATTAAAAAAAAAAAAACATCAGTCCACACTCATTTATTATTCTTTGATTTTCTTCCCTTAAGAACATCCTTAGGGAGACCTTGTTCTTCCCTCTTCTTTTGCACAGGAGTGCATTTTAAGAAGGGGTAATCAATCAATAACTCATCCCCAATGGTAAGGTCCATAATAGCCTTAACCATTATCAATCTATCAACCTCTCCTTCCAGATCTGCATATTTATCATTTATAACCTCAACAAATTGACAATTTGGTCTTACAATAGGGTCCCTTCCCTTACTACTATTTATAAATCCTGCAATATTTTTGTGTGTATGCACATCCATCTATATACATAAGATGACCTCTATTCATTTATTTTCCACTTTCCAATTGGAGACGATGTGTATACATATTTGAATTTAGACCATATGCTGACATGCTAGGCTTATATTCTACTAGCCTTCTCCATTCACCACTGTAATATGATGGACCATACTATGCATTAATCTCCTAGTGGTTTTTTCTGAATTATTTCTATGTTTGGATCCCACATGTACATTTTGGACAATAAAGAGGCCTAGATTCGCTACATGAATATTAGAGGGTCGTATCATGTAGTTGTATCCCCAAAATTGAAACACCTCGTACACTCTAGGTAGTTGTTGATCACTAGGCCAAGCGCAATATAGTCAACGATCAAATGTGTCTTTGTAAATTGATCTCAAACTCAGGGGAAAGTCATCATCTCCATCACATTCATTCTCATAGGGTATGTATTCCACCTTCCCCTTTTCTTTAAGCAAATTATGCATCTTCACACCGGTTCTTGTTCTATTACTTGTTTTTGTCAATTCCTCATCTTCTGAGCTAGTATATTGCCACATATTTTTGTTAGATGTATCATCAGATAAAAGATCATTGCCCTCTAGGCTGGAAGTCGGTGATCCAGGAAACTTTAAACCAAGAAATTTATCCTACAAGTATCCATTAAGAAAAAAATAGTTATTTAAATAATATAAAACAATGTTTAAACGAAGTATACATGTTATTTATATCAAATTGGAAAATTCCTCACCACAATTCCTATTGGATTTGAATCAATTGTAGGAGGCATACTACCGACTAGAAACTCATCATATATGTAATGTCTTTGTGCAATCGCTTGTTTGAATTGTTTCTTTCCACGACATACAAAACATCCACAAACAACAATTTTCTCAAAGTATTCATCCCATGTACTATAGTCCTGACCTACCTCTTCTTCAGTGCAATCATTTGTTGTGTCTACAATATCCATTATCATATCCTCTTCCACCCACTGTCGTCTACGTGATTTAACAGTTTTAGGTTCACTTCCACGTACATATCTTGTTCTTTTGCTAGTTGAATGTTTAGGCTCTGCATTTGCTCCAATCTCCATCTAAAATAATCAACAACATGCATTAATTTATGTCAAGATTGGATAATACATTATAAATTTCAATAATACAGTGAAAAAAGATGGACGTATCACAAAATGCTATTAGATCATTTTTTCCTAAGTTAAGTCAAAATTTGAGTACCTGATGTCCTGATTCATTCGTTGTGTCCTCATTTGATATGACACGATCTATTGCCGTGGCCTCATCTCGCCCCTATAATACACAACATAGTAAATAATGTTTAGTACACCAATTATATCATTTCAACGAATATGCTATCCAACACAAAACCTCACTTTAGTCATATATTTGACATATTGATATCATGTTTTGGCTATCCTAATTTTCAAACTTTTCCCTTGATAATAGAATCGCATTTAATCACCATTCCTGTGCATTTTCAACCAATAAGTTTGACCTCAAAGGCCTCATGGACAAAAAAATGACTTTATCTCCTCTTCGTTGTAGCATTTTTGAATTCATAAACACCTTCCTCCTTTGCTTGAGGTTGCTTTCTCTTATTACCTCTATTATATCTATAGATTTCATTGTCTCATCTATTTCCACTCACTTTCCTCTTAGCGATTTAGTATTTCTACGACATCCACATCCTCTCTCCATGGCCTCCTTTGTGAATAAAAATGTCACCACAGAAGCTTTCACTGCACTACCACCGAGAAGGAAAAAGCAACATGCGGGATTGGGGTAAAAACTGATCTACTGCACTGAGCTGATGAAGGAGCCGCGGGACAACGGTGGTCACCGCACTACCGCATGCCAATGGTAGAAGACTTGCGGGACTGCGAGAGTCACCGCAACACCACCAGGAATAGAAGGAAGACTTGTGTGCCACCACAAAATATTTCACCACACTACTGCCAAGAAGGATAAAGCACCTTGCAGGACCGTGGTAAAAATCGCTCTACCGCACCAAGTTGATGAAGGAGCCACAGACAGCGGTGGTCACAAAAACAAGGCATGAGTCAGAATTATTTCCAACACTCTGGATCCTGTGATACACAACAATGAAAATAGTCACTATACAACAATGATAGGTGCTAAATTAGGCACACTTGATACTGCCTTATATGTCCCAAATAGATTACATTAACGGTTAAAATTTGGCGCTAAAGTTGGCGTTAACTAACGCCGACTAAACCGTCAACTAATGAATCAAAATAAAAAATTTATAACTTTCTCGCGTGAAGGAAGAAATTAGATGACAAAAAAGGGAAAAATGTCGCGCAAAGGAAGAGAGTAGGGCGCTACCAACAATTGATGAGAAATTCGATTTAGTTTGTGACACCATAAGTAAAGTTACAATTTTTTTTCTTGGTTGAATTTTTGATTGTTTACTACTCTTTGTATTGCATTTGAATTCATGACCGTTTACTAGTTCGTGGTATAACCAATCCATGCAACCTATAAATTGTCTCATCATTATAAATTGTAAAACCTTTGAGAAACCAACAACAAAAAATTACCCTACCCATTTGAGCTTTGGCTCAAATTATTATAGCATGAAGCGAGGATGCCTTTGTATTCTTTCCCTAACCTGGGTATCAAGGAAATAGTGAACTGCTTGGAAAATCTGGGAATTGGGTTGGTCACTACTAAGCAACTACTGAAAATAAAAGCAAAAACTGCTTAGTTATTCCCAGCCGCGCCATAGTCACCGATGCCATGACAAATTTGTGCAAGATTGCATTATGAAAGAGTTTTCATGATAAGGTTTGTAGACACGTAAAATATACAGATTGACATTGTGCATCTGATCTTGACTACTAACATTGTTTCTTCCTGAATCATCCCTCGGTCTAACCATTTAATCAAATCTCCTTATCTGATTAAATTCATCAATATTCCTCTCTTAATTAAATCAATCAATCTGATCTAATTATCCCTATTTAATTAAATAATTAATTTTATTTGATTAAATCTCTAAAGTCTATCCATTAAATTAAATAAATTAAAATCTTATTTGATTTAATCTAACACCATCTCTTTTAATTAAATAAATCAAAATCCTTATTTAATTATTCTCTTATCATATTCCTCTCTTATTTGATTTAAATAAATCCATAAATTTGAGTCAAATAGGTCACATCATCTAATCTCCTATTAAATTAATTAACCCTTGATTAATTTAATTCTAAATCATGTCTCATCCTCTAGATTTTGCAAGTTGCACATGAAAATAGATTTAATTCATTTATTAAATTTTTATTTTCCTCACAAGGCATCTTTTGGAATATTCTTCAAGTTTGAATTCAAAAATTCCAAGTCAACATGTACATCCAAAAAGGCAATAAATTCATCTTACATGTCATTTGCCTTGACCCAAGTGGCATTTATTGCATTTTTCATTCCCTCTTGCAAGTCATTTCAACAAATTTGAAATTCAAAAATATGCATTTATTGGCACAATTCTCAAATCTTGCACATCCTCCATCCATTCATAAATTGACAAGTGGCATCTTTCCATTGGATGAATGTTAGTCCCACATTGCTCAAATTTGGACATTCATCCATTTTGGCATTCTATAAATAAAGAGCTCATATCCTCATTTGATCATCCACAAATTATGCAAAGTTATTATGCTAAAATATTTAGCCATTTCCATCCATCAATCTTGAGTTCTTAGCTAGGTTTTTTGTAGATTTTTTGCTTGGAGCTCTCATTCTTCATCAACAAAGTGGATCAAATCTCTTCAACACATCAAGCTTGCATCTTAAGAATTGGGAAAGGGCCAATTTTCACATGAAATTGGCACCAATTCCCCCATGGGATCATATGTTTGCTATTCTAATTAGGATTGAATCTATATTTTCTTGTTTCATTGTGTTTTTCATTGTTTTATTTCCTAATTTGAGTTGTGTAAATGGATTTCATGGGAATCCTTGTTCATGCTTGCAATATCTAACTTAAGTTGTTTGTTCTCATTGTTTTGTAGGTATTTGGATTGGGGCTCACACATTTGGCATTAGAAGGAGGCCTGGATATCATTTATAATAACTTTTCTCACAAATTTCCATGTTTTTGTTCATACACAGAAAAATTCCAACGCTGAGAGCTCAGTGTCAATGTTTCAGCACCGTTGACTCTTCAACGTTGCCATATAGCGCCGCTGGAAACTCAAACTGCGACACTGGAGTCTTCCCACCCAAAAATTTGAATTTATAACTCTACTGCTTGACCATTTGACTCGCAGGAATTTTCAAAAAAACCAAACAACGACATTGGGCAAAAGTGCGACACATTTGAGCTCATTGTCCCCAACACAGAGTGACGCTGACTTGTAAGCGGCGCTGTAAGAGCATTGCTGAGAAATCAAACTCTGAAGCAGTCACGGGTTGCACCACTAGGAGGGAGTAAAAAGTTGAAATTAAATTTTAGCACGTGCATTTTAATTAATGATTAATTTATCTTCTATTTTTTTCTTTTTAATCTCTGTATTTTGCAAAATCTAATTGGTTTTTCTCTCTTGTAGGTTGGAATTGAAAACAAAAGGAGGAGAAGCATAAGGATGATATTTCACAAGATCAAAGTGTTTTTAAACACTTTAGTGTTTGTTTAACACTTTTAAGAAATTGTTATCACTTCTTTCTTAGGACACTAATTTGGTTTGGGTTTAAAAAGAACTTTTTTCAAATTTTTCTTGCAAGGGCTAAAACAAACATTAGGATCACAACATACTAGAGTTTGTTTATTTGGTTAAAAAATTGAACAAAATGTCTATCACTTGTCTTTTGGTGCTTTAAAAAGAACTCACATTTTGCTTTGTGGATTTAAAAAGAACAAGTGCAATTTTGTTTTCATGAGGGCTTACTTGAACTAACCTCATTGAAAAAGGACGTATGTGCTTCTCTCGCACTTTATAGCGATCTTGAGAATCAAAAGGCCTTTTTCATGATTTTAGGTTGAGATAAAGCAATCACCTCCACACTTCGATTTGGGTTTAAAATTGAACAAAATCTTGTGCGAGTGTGAGTGGGGGAATTATCGCATATATTCTATCTCTTTGTTGCCAACAAAGATTGATCGAGTTATGGATATTATTTTTACTCGCTTTTGTTTATCCTAGAGGGCCTACCTTCGTGGAAAAGTACTCACCCAAGGGAACGACTCAACTGGTAACACTCTAAATCTAAGAGTATTTCCAACCAGGATATAAATGTGGGTATTGGAGTAAACGTCAATATCACACGGTTGATTCTGACAAGATGGATCTGAAAGGGGACTCTTGTCATATAGGTCAATCTCCATGAACGGAAAGTCCTTATTAAAACCCGTGTTCTAGAATTTTCCAAAATACTTAATCTATTTGTTGGTGCAAGAACGGTCGTTCTGAAGCCACCCCACACTTTTATAGTCTTTTAGTAGAAATGGAAAGCATGCCATGGGAGTTTGATGGGTGTTGATGTTTGGCTGCCCCGATTGACATTAATGAGTCGTGGAGGGGAGCCAGTGGTGTCAAGCATCTAACCATTCCCTAAAGATAAGTGTAGCTGGACTTGTCCAAGTGGGAATCCAACAAATATTGTCTTACACATCCATAGGGTTGTACTTGTTCTTGGGTTACAAAATGCTTTGCTTATTCAAAAACGTTATGGAAACAAACACTTGAACAACATCTAAATTTCAAACCCTTTAGGAGAAGCAAATATCCTTGAACGAATTCACATGCCCTTGCTTGCCCTTGGGATTCAAATCCTTAGAGGTTTATAGGCACTTGAATTTTATCTCAATTTTCTCCTACTAAAGTAAACAATAGGTAAAATTTTGCTTTGATTTCCTCAATTTCCACATAATACACTTTGTGGGATGAGAAGAGGTTAAAACATTAGACATCTAGTTTGGAAAACTTAATCAAAGAAAGTGTTTTTGGTAAAATAAATTCATTAAGCAAAGCTAAGCAAAATGAACTTTCATGTGTGTTGAAGCCTCACGATTCTCAAAAAGTCCAAATCCCAAAACAAAAAAATCCTTGGTTCAAAATCCGAAAATGCATGTTCAAATTGAATCATTCTTTGGTTATAAAGGTCTCTAGGAAGTATTGCATGTTCTTCAATACCTAGGTCTAGGCAAACAAAGTGTCTTTTTTAGGTTCATCTTAGGATCAAAAGAAAATCAAAATATTTTTCACCCATCCTTCAAACATCAAAACAAAAATCATCTCACCATCACCTTTTGGAGAAATCTTGAAATCATCCTTAGTGTTAGGCTTTTTGGAAAATCAAATCATCAAAATCCTTGGGACAACATCCTTGAAATCCTTATTAAAAATCATCTTTGGCTAGGTATGTGTAGATGCATCCTTTTGCATATGCTTAGTCAAAGTTATCAAAATCATCTTGTTTAGTTTAGCATATGTAGATGAATCCTTCTTCATATGCTTAGTTAAACTATCATATTGTTTGAATAGGTGTGGGTAGATGCATCCTTCTCTCCGCACATACTCAAATTATCATCCTTTGAGAAAATATACCCTTTAGATAAATCATCCAACATCTTAGGGTCTATTTGTTCAAAATCAAAAGCAATCAAAATCAAGGACAAGTCCCAAATCCAAAATCAAATCAAAATCAAAATCTGAAACATATCTGAAAGTCCCAAGAGCCTAACATGTCCTTCAAGATTTATCAAAATACCAAAACATCCACATCATCCATCACCTTTCGATCCTCAAGATATCCTAAAATTTTCTACTTTGGGAATAAAATAAAGATCAATCCAAAGAATCAAGAGATTCATCTCCCACTATTCTTGAAAATTGATCCTTGTTTTATGGTTCAAACTAGATCTCAATACAAGAAGAGCATGGAAGCCAACAAAGAAACACCCGCTTCAAGTGATCTAAGCCAAACAAACATTGAAATGAATCCCATCGAATCAAGCAACCCTTTGACCATCTCATCATCGTAAAACCCACAAGGAAATCAGGAAGAAGACCTAACCTTTGGGATGTCTCACGACGAAATGACTGAAATGCTCCAAAATCCAGAAAACCATAAAATCATCAACATCATGATGAGGCTTAACCCTTATTTATACATGCTTGAACTAGCAAAACAAGGGGCCAAATTACCTTCGTAATTCGATGTGAGTACCATAGTGGAGACATCTTTTCCTCCAATCTCATCCACCATTCCCATCTCATCTACACCCCCATCCCAAAACATCATGCAAAACATTTCGCAAATCACAACATCTTTTGCTCCAACCTAACCCAATGTTAATAAGGGAAATGCATTTTCTAATGCTATCACAAAACACCCCCTTGTTAATTATCAAGACTTGGATGCAAATACCATCTTGGAACAAAACATACCCCAAAATCCATTACACAAGAATGTTCCTCTCACTTTCCATCATGATCCATCATCATCATTCTTCTGCGCAACACCTCAAACACCTCTCCTCACAAATTCGCAAGAGGAGGGAGACATGTTCGGACCAGGGGGCATCTTTGACACCACAACATTTTCACAAGAACTCACACCCCTCACATTTCCACCTCTCCCACCATTACCATCATCATCCAAACCACTCCTTGGCTTAGGGCTTCCCCCTCTACCAATTATCAATCAAACCAACATCCCAAATATTAATCAAATCATTATGCCAAATGCTCAAAACTTGTCATCGACATCGCAACAACAGATGAAAAAAACACAAACAATTGCAACATCATCAACCACCCCCCTAACATCGCAAAGCGTGGTCTCCCAAGGACCAACCACATCAATAGCACCATCCATCACTCAAAAAACCAACATGACATCACCACTCACCACCTTCACAAACGCCATTCTGAATCCACCACCACCCCCACCACCACCAACTTCCACCACATCAAGCCAATACAACGCGGCATTACAAGCTACTTTTGAAAGGGGATTCCAACAAGTGCAAGAACAAAAAGCCATACACCTAGCTACTCAACAAGCCGCTCAAGCTGTGCAAGCCGCCCAAGTAGCCCAAGCCGCACTACAAGCACAACAAGCTGCACAAGCCCAAGCTTTATTGCAACAACAACAACAACAAGCCGCTCAAGCAGCCCAAGTCGCATTGCAAGTACAAAAGGTTGCTCAAGAAAAAATTCTATTACAACAACAAGTGGCACAAGCACAAGCCCAAGCACAAGCTCAAGCTTAGGCAAACGCCCAATATCAAGCACAACAAGCACAAGCACAGGCACAACTTCTTGCACAAAGACAAGCAACACAATTGCAAGCATATCAACAAGCAATAAAGCAATATCAAGAGCAACAAGAAGCAGCCCAAATGGCAGCCCAAAAAAAAGTGTTGTTGGAACAACAAAAAGCACAACAACAAGTGTTGTTGGAACAACAACAAGCACAAATCACAGTGCAACAACAACAAGATCAACAACAAGTGTTGTTCATACAACAGCAGGTGGAATCCTGCCTAGCTCATCAGAACATACAGATACCATTAAACAACACATCAAACAACCCAACCATCCAACCCACAATTGAAACACCCCAAAACACCTTCATCCCACCCCCTGATCCGTAAAAATGATGTAATGATGTAAATCAGGTTGCTCTCGCAACAAGTGCTCAATCTTCAATCAGGGTGAATAACAAAAACACCAAGCAACTTGTGTCCCTATCCATTTGACATGAGCCTAGTAATGAAACCATTCCCCAAGGGATTTGAGATCCCCAAATTTAACAAATATCATGGAATAGGAAACCCTAAAGATCACATCAAGGAATTCCAAGTTCATTGCGTGGAAGTCACATACGATGATACTTATCTGATGCGGTTATTTCCAAGGAGTTTGGCTGGCCACACTATGGAATGGTTCTCTCACCTACCTTTAGGCATTAAGAAATTCTAGGAAATTATAGATGCATTAATAAAAAATTACGCATGTAACATTGCCATGGATGTTAGTCTAGAAGAACTCTCAACTCTGAAACAAGGTAGGGGTGAATCATTCACTTCATTCTTACAACGATGGCAATCCAAGTCCAATCGGAGCAAGTGGAGCATGCCTGAAGAACAAGTTTGCACCATCATATCCAACCTTGAAGGCCTCTTGGAATTTCATCTCAAGGTTCAAGGGATCACCACATATGATCAGTTGATCTCCAAGGTGCTCAGCATCGAATGAGCCCTTATGACTCAACCCGCGAGATCAACTTCATACCCCGAACAACAAAACAACCACCCACCCTCCAATTACAATGATAAACCTTGCACGTGGGAAAGGAACAAAAACATTACTAATGACAGTGTCGTCGACGCCAAGGTGGTCATTAGTGCCCCTCGCCAAAATACACCTGCACCACAAATCCAAATCCAACACCAAAACAATCATCACACAATACAACAACCAAATAACAATCCAACAATCAACAATATCAATGATCAAAGGGGACCACCTCAATGCAACAAGAGTTATCTCAAGCGAAAGTACACCACTTTGGGGGAACCACTTGAAGACATAATGAAGAAGTTGATAGACAAAAACTCATCAAGGCCCCTACATTTGAGAATTACCAAGAACTAGATGTGAAACCTCCTTGGTATAGTGAGAATCAACTCTGTGAGTTCCATAAAATCAAAGGCCATACCATGAACAGTTGCATGAGATTGAAGAACATAATTCAAGATCTCATTGATAAAAGAATTATAAACGTGGAACAACCAACGGGAAACCAAGATCTTAAGATATACATGAATCTGATGCCTAATCATGGCAAAAAAGGGAATAATAATAACAAAGATAAGGGGAAAGGCATCCACTCAAACGTAAATCATGTGTATGAAATAGTTGTTGCCTCCCTAGATGAAAATTGCATGGTCATCACCATCAAAGGCGCCTGTGCCGAAGATTTTGGAGTCACTACAAGAGGCAGAAAAGTTACCATCGCAGGATCATCCCAACCAAACAAAGCCCCTGCATCTAGATCTATCCCAAATGGCTATAATGTCATAGATCAACTCAAGAGAACTCCAACACAAATCTCCATCATGGAGTTGCTAAAAATATCATCAGCTCATAAGAAAATCCTAGAAGAAGCGTTGGCTTCATCCACTGTCCCCGCAGACCTTGATGAAGAGCAATTACAAGCTATGGTCGGAAATATCAGTACGCCAAATCTCCTCACATTCTCTGACCAGGATTTCCCTGCTCAACCATCTCACAATCGTGCACTTCACTTGGAATCCATCGTACACAAAATCAAAGTCAAAAGGGTCTTGGTGGATGGAGGTGCGGGCTTGAATATATGTTCCCTTAGTCTCATCAAGCAATTGAAAATATCAAAGGATTCTATCGACAAAGGGAAGGGTATCGCAATAAGAGTAAATGACGATCAAGAAAGAGTGTATCAGGGCACAATCAAACTCCTTATTCAAGTAGGGCCTTCCATCATGAAAACCACTTGTCAGGTCTTGGACCTCGACTTTCCATATAACATCCTCCTAGGATGCCCATGGATTCATGCAATGAAAGCAGTAGCGTCAACTTTCCATCAATGTGTGAAATTTACACATAAGGGAAAAGAAGTTACTATCCATGGAGATCCTGAACCCTTCTCCTATTGCAAAAGCCTTGAAGCAATATACTATAAAATCCCCCAAGTACCAAAAAATGATGAGGGCCCATCCACACCATACATTGATCCTGCCACTCTCACATCCACTTCTATGACAGAGACACCCGCCACTCCCACCATCCCCACCATCTCTGACATTAAGGTCATCATCCAAGATAACGGTTGTGGAAACTACAAGCTCCCTAATAATGCTTTTGTGGTAGGAGATTTACCACAATCTCCTAGATCATAGGGACAACCACAAATAAATGAAGCCTCCACATCCCAAACGTCCCTTGAAAACTATCCCACCTTCACAATTTGGGGAGATCTTGGACGAGAAGTTATTGAGGCAGATCCATCTCATATGCTATATCAAGATGAAAGACCAATGGTTGATTTACCAATGGATGACAGAAGCAAGGGTCTACAAATGATGCTCGCAATGGGCTATGACAGAAATCAAAGACTCGGAAAAAATGACAATGGGCTTATAATACCTATCATACCAGAGACACAACCGATAACAAATCTTGGCCTTGGATGTACCCCTTCGAGTATAACCATATGTGGTCGAAGTCCGCCAGTAGAACGGTTAATAACCCTCCTCAGCCAACTCCAGTAGAACTACGCTTACCAATGTTTACAGGTAGAGTCATAGATAACTTTACATTTGATATAACCGATGTTTGTACTAGTAGTGATGACGAGGATACCATGACCAACTTACCTAGGCTATTTGAGGATACCACTCTTTGCATGATTAGCACCTTATCTTTTGAAACAGACCACCAAAATCATGAGATTCGCCTAGTATATCCCCAACTCATCAACTATGACCAACGAGGACCACCAGTTCTTGATACATTCAAAAATGATGAGGCACTCTCAGAATTCATGGGACTGTGGGATAACATTCTAGATGGGGATCACAAAGCAGGGTTCATAATAGAGCTAGATACACATGCCTATTATGGGGAAACGATTGAATCCCTCAGTCGCAAAAGTGAAAAATTAAGAATAATATCCAAGTCCTTGAGTGAAAACCACACTGTGGCACTCTCCAACTAGAAAAAAATAAAAAGAAAGGATGTATCCAACGGTGAAAACCTCTTTGAGGCGCCCAAGGATGAGGAATTCAATATTCCTTTAAGAGCTATTCATCAGGAAAAGTCAGCAGTCCTGGCAGAAAAATGCAATCCAGTCAACCTAGGAACAGAGGTAACCCCGCACATCACATTCTATGTGGAATCACTACTATCAGAAGAGCAAGAGCTCTTAGCAACCTTCCTAAGAGAAAGACATATAAACTTCACATGGAGTTATGCTAACATGCCAGGGCTTGATCCAGAGACTGTGGTTCATCACTTAGAAGTATATCCAGAAGCAAAGCCTGTTAAACAAAAGCTTCAAAAAATGCACCCTCAAATCGCCTTATTAGTCAAAATGGAGCTAAAAAATCTATTAGATGCAGGATTCATCCGGCCGATAGATTATCCAGAATGGGTGTCAAACTTGGTACTTGTTTCAAAACCTGATGGGAATATCAAAATCTGCACAGACTTTAGAGACTTGAATAAGGCATGTCCAAAAGATGACTTCCGGCTTCCAAACATTGATATGACTGTTGACATGACAGTTGGACATGAGATGTTGTCACTAATGGACAGATTCTCAGGGTACAATTAGATCATGATAGAAAAAGAGGACCAACATAAAACAGCCTTCACTTTTCCATGGGGGACTTACTGTTGGAGCATGATGCCATTCGGCTTAAAGAACGCAGGAGCAACATATCAAAGGGCCATGACATTGATATTCCACGACATGATTCATAAGACGGTCGAAGACTATGTTGATGACATTTTAGCTAAGTCCAGAAAGAGAAAGGATCACATAACAACCTTAAGTGCCATCTTTGACAAGCTGGAAGAGTACAGGGTCAGATTAAACCCAAAGAAGTGCGTCTTCGGCGTACAATCAGGAAAATTGCTAGGATATATAGTGTCAATGAGGGGTATCGAGGTAGATCCAACAAAGGTAAAATCAATCCTCAAGATGGAGGCACCAAAAACATTAAAGCAATTGAGAGGTCTCCAAGGAAGGCTCCAATCCATTTGAAGATTCATAGCACAGTTGGCGGACAAACATAACCCATACTCTCACCTACTCCGCAAGGGAGTAGCGTACAAATGGAATAGCAAGTGTGAAGAGGCATTAAACAAAATCAAAGAATATCTACTGACACCACCAGTCTTAATGCCACCAATTCCAAGAAAACCATTGATTCTCTACGTATCAGCAACAACAACAACCCTTGGAGCTCTCCTAGCTCAGCATGATGAAAATGGAATAGAAATGGCTATCTATTACATCAGCAGAACAATGGTTGGGAATGAGCTAAACTATTCATTCATCGAGAAAGCATGTCTCACGATAGTGTTTGCATCACAAAAATTCAGACATTACATGTTGGCACATAAAATAAAACTCATCGCCAAAATCAATCCTCTCAAGTACTTATTATCAAAGGCAATGCTCACAGGAAGAATGGAAAAATGGGTGATGATACTATTAGAATATGACATCGAATACGTGGAGCGGAAAGCAATCAAAGGCCAAGTCATAGCAGATCAACTTGCAAAAGCACCAATCTATTCAAAGAACCCTCTCGTCTCAGAATTTCTAGATGAATCTATTTTCAATCTTAATGTAGTTGACCACTAGAAACTGTACTTCGATGGCTCATACACACAGCATGGATCAGGAGCTGGTGTCTTCTTCATCACCCCACAAGGGGATTGCATACCAAGGTCATACAAACTAGCATTTCCCTGCACCAATAACATTGCAAAATATGAGGCTTTAACCATAGGTCTTAGAATAGCAGTGCAGTGGAACATTATAGCTCTGAAAGTATACGGAGACTCCCAATTGATAATAAATCAAGTGAACGATGAATACTAGACCAAAGACGACAAACTCACTCCATACAAGAAATTGGTGGAGACTCTCAAAGAATCCTTCATTGAAATAACATTTGAGCAGATTCCTAGAACCAACAACAGAGTAGCAGATGCCATGGCAACAATTGGATCCTTGTTGGACATCCCCCACAACGTTCCAAAATATGAATTCCTAATTGAGTAGCTTCTCGTGCCTGCATTCGAGGTACTAGAATCAGAATATGTGTGTGAAATCGTTGGTCCTGGCAATCCTTGGTATCACGACATCTACACATACCTTCGAATAGGAGTCATACCCGCCGACTTACCATCAAACCTAAAATGAACCTTTGTTAAAAAGGCATCCAGATTTTTCATCCTAGGAGATACCCTATATCGTAGGAGCATAGAAGGAACCCTACTACGATGCTTAAACACTGAGGAGGCATTAACCACTCTAACTGAAGTACATAACGGTATCTGTGGTTCACACTCGAGTGGAATAACCATAGCCAAGAGAGTGTTGAGGATGGGGTATTATTGGCCCACAATGGAAAGAGAAGCACATGATCATGCCAAAAAGTGTCTACAATGTCAGCAACATGGGGACCTCATCCATGCTCCAGCTCAAGAGCTTCATCCTATCATCACACCATGGCCCTTTTCGCAATGGGGACTTGATCTCATTGGCAAAATCATGCCCACTTCATCTAATGGCCATAAATTCATCATAACCACAACATAGTACTTTACTAAGTGGGTGGAGGCCATACCCATGACGTACATAATTGGGAAGCAGATTTCTAAGTTCATCCTGAACTATCTCATTTGTCGATATAGTGTTCCACAAGCTATTATCTCAGATAATGGGACACCATTTAAGAATCAGGAGGTTCGTGACTTATGCAAAAAATTCAAAATCCAACATCGCTTCTCCACCCTATACTATCCCCAAGGCAATGGCCAAGTAGAAGCTACAAACAAAACCATTCTGAAAATCCTCAAGAAAATAGTCAATGACGCAGGTCGTGAGTGGCATTTGCAGCTTAATCCTACCCTTTGCGCCTATCGAACCAACATCTGCACACCCAATGGCGCCACCCCTTTCTCCCTGGTCTATGGATCATAAGCCATACTCCCCATTGAGATCAAAATCCCATCACTCAGGATATCACTGCAGAACCTCATCACAGATGAAGAGTATCAAGTATCAAGATTGAATGAGCTGGAGCTACTAGATGAGCGACGTATAGATGCTTTGAATCATTTGCAAGTCTATCAGAATAGACTCAAACAGAGCTACAATAAGAAAATCAGAAGTAGGAGGTTCCAAGTCAGAGAACTGGTCTTAAAAGAAAATCAAGAATGTCCCAAACCCAAGCAGCAAAGGAAAATTTGAACCTAATTGGTTGGGACCATTCGATTATCACAGCAAGTTACAAGTCAGGGGCATATCAGTTATCAACACTCGAAGGGGAACCTCTGCAAGAGCCCATGAATAGCTCTCACCTCAAAAAATTTATGCCTAAACCTTTCAAGGTATAGAACCAAAAAATCCAAAAAAAATAGAAAATGTCCTGAAAAAATGGTTACCTTGGCGAAAACCTGGCAAATAGGCATCTTGGTGACAACAAAAAAATAAAAAAAAGCAAAAAATCCAAAAAATACAAAATATCAGAAAAATGATTGAAAATAGTAAAGAGAAAAAAATCGTCCTCTTGTGAAAACCACTTCGGTGGCACTTTGGGCAAGTACCTTGGTGAAAACCTGGCAAATAGGCACCTTGTGTAAATAAGCACTTTCCATCCACCAGGATCTTTATGGCTTGTTCAGAATCATCCATCCATTACACTTCCATCATCCATCGCATTCAGATCCCTATCCATCACTCATCCACCTGCATCTGCATCATAGCTTGGTCCTATTTTCGTATCATGATCTTTCTTAGTACTACTCAGCCCTTCCTCAAGGTCATTTTGTCCTACCTTTATCGGAGTAGTCTATTGCATCACGCTTGGGGCATGTTCTCATTGGATCAGATTCATGTATATTCTTAAAGTCCTAAATATCAGAAAATCCAAAAACATCAAAACATCAGAAAATCCAAAAACATCAAAAAATCATCAAAATCCCAAAACAAGTCAAAAAGTCACTCAAAAAGTCAAAAACAAGGTCGTCTAGTCAAACTACATTGTCTCTGAGCTTGAACGTAGGCAAGGTTGATCTTTGATTATCCCCTGAGACATTTAGGTCAGTCCTATAAGAGTCTATCATAATAAACTGACATCTCATCATGTATATCATCATCTGTATATCATTCAACTCGTTAGTCAAACTATGTTGTCTCTGAGCTTGAACGTAGGTAAGGTTGATCTTTGATCATCCCCAGGGACATTTAGGTCAATCCTATCGGAGTATGTCATAATAAACTGACATCTCATCATGTATATCATCATATGTATATCAGTCAACTTGTCAGTCGAACTACGTGGTCTCTACATATATAATGTAGGCAAGGCTAATATGTTGATCAACCCCCAAGGCCCCTAGGATAGGTCTTTAGGTTAATCTCTTGGTCAAAATCTCAGAAAATCCCAAAACATTAGAAAATCAAAAAATTAAAACATTTGAAAAATCTCGAAAAATACCAAAAATAGCCTCAAAACATTGCAAAACGTCAAAAACATCCAAATATTTGAAAATATTCATCCATCTCATCTCGCTTGCACCCGCAATAACAACACTCATAATAAACGATTGTCATCCTCAATCTTTGGTAAGACAATAAAAAACAAGTCTAGTAGGTCAAAAGTGAAAACTCAAAACATCAAGTCTTAGGTCTAAGTCAGTGCATAAACAAGTTGGTCTTCTCCTTGTATCGGTAACTCATCATCCAAATTGGTCCCATATCAATCATCTTCTAGAATGATTTGGATAAATGAAACGACGTGCTGCCATCCACTAACATGTCCTAGGATAAATCCTTCCTACAATGGGCATTATCTTTTGGCAATAGTTTCGATTCTTATCCTTAGAAAACACATCCCCTTTTGGTTAAGCGGTATTGAAGAGCATCAGCTTGTTTGTTTACTTTGTCTTTATTCTTTTGACTTATCTTATTGCACTCATTCCAAGGACTTCTCGATGATATCCCAACAGAGGATTTAGAGAAATAGGAATGCGGCAACAGTCATTATCTTTTGTTTGCTATGCTTGTTGGATGTTCTTGTAATATAACCTTGGCGAATACTTGCTTTGTTAGGTATGTATGGAGGAGGTCTTGGCCAACTTGTTGACTATTGCATTGAAAGGTTTACCTTTCCGTGTTTTGGTCTGAGGTGCTTGAAACTTCTAAAGTGCATCCTAGCAAGGTTTTTGCATGTCAGGTGTGAACAAGGATACTCCTATCTGCTTGTCAAGTCAAAGTCCATCACACTAGGTACAACGCCATCCTGGTTTTCTATACCTTGATGCATTGTATCATGTGTGTTATCAAACATAAGGAAATTGACCCTTTGAAAATCCCAATTCCTCAGCAAGAAATCATCATCATCATAATTTGCATTTACATCATCTTGTGTCTTGTTGAAATGACTTCTTCTCTTCTTGTTCACCACACTAACAAGGTACTATGACAGTTGATCATCACCATCATCATCACCATCGTCATCGATCCTGCATCCACAAATCATTAGCATATTGCATAAACATATCATATAGGAAACATATGCATTGCATTTCCATCATTATATAAACATGTCATTACAAGCATCTTTATAGATAAGCACATCCATTTTATGGCATCTCATCCATCACATCGCATAACATTGCATTTATTACATAAATCATCGCATAAACATTCATTCGCATAAGCATTTCATAATCATTCACCATTATCACACAATGCATAATCATACACAATAGCCATGCAAGCATTATAAATAATTCATTTTCATACATAACATCATAACATCATCTCACCACATTACGTTCATATTACATAACGCATCACATACATTGCATTATCATTTAGTAGGTTTAGGATAATAAAATTTGTTATCTTAAAAGACCATCTCATTTGCATCATATCACGACCATCGCATTACATCATCCATGTCATCTCATAAATAGCATCATAAGTCATTCATTGCATAAATCATTACACATCATCATAAGCATAAATAGGAACATACAATAATCCACCACATACAAAGCGTACAACCATCCATAATCATTTCATGTATAAACAGGATTCACATATCATTTCGCGTATACACCATAGATCATTCCCATATCATTTTACATATTACATTTCATATCACATATCACATCACCATTTGCATCAACATAAAATAAATCATCATATAGACAACATCATTGCACATCACATTTGCATATCATAGGTTAACATAATATAGATCTGTTAGTCATAATTACTGCATAATATCATCAAAAATAAATGCATCATATAACATCATTGCACAACATATAGAAATAAATCATCCATCCATACATAAATAAAGAGTACGCATCGCATCACATCAAAATCATCATCAACTCATATATATATAGATATATATATATATATATATATATCATCAAATAATTGTCTTAGTACAAGAATAAGTCAAATCATTGTACATGTATGTCAATCAGTACAAAAGGCCCATCAGGCTATAAAAAATGAGCCCATAAGGCACAAAAGTGTCATCTCGATCAAGCTCTATCCCCTTGTATTTTTCCCTCGCCTCTGTCACCGTGACCCTTTGTTGGTCTGTAGCTAGTCTGCTCTGAGTACTCTGGGACCTGTCCTCTAGGTACGGCCTCATGATAATGCCTCTGATAGTACTCGGCCTCTTGGACGACATCCCTATAAGACCGCATGGACATTGTACCCTAGGAGGGGGAGGCTGCCATGCTCTCTAGTTGTTGTCTCCTGCTTAGCTCTATGGCTACCTGTAGCTTTACAGCCTGTCTCTGTTGTACGACCTGATCCCTCTCGGCCCTGAGCTGCTCTCTCTCGGCTCTAGCCTAATCTCTCTCAACTGTCACGACCTGGATCTGAGCCTGTAACTGCGTAATCAATGCATCCCGAGGATCCACCTATCCTGCCAGCTGCACCTGAGGTTGTACCTAGGGTTGCACTTGAGGCTGATCCTCGCCCTATGGTGGTACACCTGGTGGCACTTACTGTTGGTCTGGCATCGGTACATTGCCCTACCCTAGTTGAATTGGAGGCACAACTGGCTACTCCTGTCAAGCATCACCCCTCCGTCCTCATCCTCCCCCTCTGCCTCTAACTCTCCGTTGATCTGGGACTGCACCTGGAATGTCAATCGAAGCGAAGGCCGAAACCAACCCCTGTAGTCCTAAGTCATGCCTAGATCTGTGGTCCCCTGATCGTAAGCCCACGATTGAGCTACCAACTGCCTGAAGTTGTCCATGGCCTCTGAAGCAGGAATATACCACCCACATGAAACCTGTGTCATGGTGTGGGCAAAGACGACTACGTAATCATCATAAGGGAAATCCTGGGGCTCACCAAACTAACATTGCACGCGCCCGGGCAAGTACCTCTCAATCATGGTGTGCTCTCGCCCCTGCATAAAATAGTTCTGGTGAGCATAGAACAATTGATCAGCATCGTCGGCCCATTCGGGCTGACCAAGGTATGGTCGCCACGTAAAAACTTGCATCTCATCCAAGACCCTCCTCCAGTAGGGGATCCCGTGCTCATTGGTGTGTGTAAATGACACACCGCCTCTATACCGCCACACGAGGGGATCATCTAACAACATCAGAACTAAAACAACGTGTGGTCGTAGCACAGCAATGTGCTTCCACACCCAGACATGAAGAAGTGTAATGCCTACTATGAGCACTCTGCCATCCATATACGTGTACTCGTGCAGGTATCTATATAAGGATGTGAGAAGCACAGGCCCCCATGCAAAATGAACTGACCTGTCTTGAACCATCCACTCCCAGCAATATCCCTAATCGGCACTGAAGTACCGGCCTCGTCTGTCAGGGGCAATGAGACCCAAAATGATGGATGCAATCACCTAACCGAAGGGAGGTGCCAAGATCCTATGCCACTCGAGCTCTATCTGCCCCTCACAAAAAATGATGTCCTTTATGGTGAGGACTCTGTGGCAGGCATCACGCCCCTTGTCCATGTCAAAAATGACTCGTCGGCCATGAATCGACAATCTCAAAATATGCCAAACATCCTCTAAGGTGACAGTGGCCTCGCTAGTGGGAAGATAAAAGGAAGAGGTCTCGCTGTGCGATTTCTTGGCTAGCGCTGATAGCATCCCTAGGTGAGTGCGAATGGGTGTTGCATAGGCAATGTACCATAACCCCACAATCCAAAGTTGATCCTGGTCCCTGTCGCTCAAGTCCCACAAATAGCCAGACAAATCCCGCAACCTGTGCTCTCGGGAGTAGAGCTCCCTCGCCGCGTCTTGCATCAAGGAAGGTCACCATGTTAAAATTTTTGAAAAATTCTTCATCGGGCGTTCAAAAAACTTCTTCAGCAGCGCAACCCGTGAAGGCGTCGCAGTTTGATTTCTAATCAAACTCCGACGCTAGAACCTAAAAGACCAAAATGGCACCACCGTAGTGCACTTTCTCTTCTATTGGCGCACTTCGAGCAAATACAAGACCATTACGTCGCACTTTCCAAATCCCCCCGCCAGCCCCGAGCTCAGTGTCAGAATTTTCAAACTCTTAACTACACCGCCACGACGCTATTTAACACCAAATGGCGTAGTTTGATTTTTGAGCGACACTATATAGCGCCGCTACAGAAAGATCGACTTTGAAAGCATTAAATACAAGCAATAAATAAAAAATGAAGCTTAAGTAAGGATCACTTACCAGTGCCCCGATGCCAGGTGGCTGCTAGTATGTCTGAACTCGATCAGAAATGTGTAGGGGAAGTTGTCATTGCGCCATATCGTCAGGAGGTCAGAGCTCAAATCTCGAAGTTGCAAGTGGAAGTGTGTGAAAATGACTTGAAAGTGACCCCTCAGGCCCCTTTTAAGCTTGAAAATTAGGGTTTTTTCACCCTAATTGGTTGTCCTGCTAGGGTTTTGGACCCTTGAACCTGTTTTTGTCTAGTTGAGGCCTATTTTACATCGTTTTATTGCGTTTAGACACGTTTTTGGCCTCTTGGAGCCTTTTCGGACCTGTCGGGCACCTTGTCCTCTTTTTTCACGAGATCACCCAAAAATTGAATTTTTCATCCAATCCCTCAAGGGGGCAATATAATGGCATGTTTTCTCTTGCCAGGCAGCAGTGGGGAAAATTTTGAATAATGAAATTTTTTCAATTTTGATCGAGATCGTTTATTCTTTGAACCAACGCAACAAGTACATTGCTTCAAAGAGGAGCAAAATATAGACACGTAAAATATACCAATTGACATTATGCATCTGATATTGACTACTAACATCGTTTCTTCTTAAATCATCACTTGGTCTAACCATTTAATCAAATCTCCTTATCTGATTAAATTCATCAATATTCCTCTCTTAATTAAATCAATCAATTTGATCTAATTATCCCTATTTAATTAAATAATTAATTTTATTTGATTAAATCTCTAAAGTCTATCCAGAAAATTAAATAAATTAAAATCTTATTTGATTTAATCTAACACCATCTCTTTTAATTAAATAAATCAAAATCCTTATTTAATTATTCTCTTATCATATTTCTCTCTTATTTTATTTAAATAAATCCATAAATTTGAGTCAAATAGGTCACATCATCTAATCTCCTATTAAATTAATTAACCCTTGATTAATTTAATTCTAAATCATGTCCCATCCTCTAGATTTTGCAAGTTGTACATGAAAATAGATTTAATTCATTTATTAAATCTCTATTTTCCTAATAAAGCATCTTTTGGAATATTCTCCAAGTTTGAATTCAAAAATTCCAAGTCAACATGTACATCCAACAAGGCAATAAATTCATCTTACATGTCTTTTTCCTTGAGCCAAGTGGCATTTATTGCATTTTCCATTCCCTCTTGCAAGTCATTTCAACAAATTTGAAATTCAAAAATATGCATTTATTAGCACAATTCTCAAATCTTGCACATCCTCCATCCATTCATTGATTGACAAGTGGTATCTTTCCATTGGATGAATGTTAGTCCCACATTGCTCAAATTTGGACATTCATCCATTTTGGAATTCTATAAATAAAAATTTCATATCCTCATTTGATCATCCACAAATTATGCAAAGTTATTATGCTAAAATATTTAGCCATTTCCATCCACCAATCTTGAGTTCTTAGCTAGGTTTTTGTAGATTTTTTGCTTGGAGCTCTCATTCTTCATCAAAAAAGTGGATCAAATCTCTTCAACCCATCAAGTTTGCATCTTAAGAATTGGGAAAGGGCCAATTTTCACATCAAATTGGCACCAATTCCCCCATGGGATCATATGTTTGTTATTCTAATTAGGATTGAATCTATATTTTCTTGTTTCATTGTGTTTTTCATTATTTTATTTCCTAATTTGAGTTGTGTAAATGGATTTCATGGGGAATCCTTGTTCATGCTTGCAATATCTAACTTAAGTTGTTTGTTCTCATTGTTTTGCAAGTATTCAGATTGGGGTTCACACAAGGTTATCAACACTAAGTAAACTGAGCAAACATATTTGCCCTAGGTTTTCAATACTAAGCAAACCCAACGAACATATTTTCTCACAAAACAAAACTTTCATACCACAAACTGGATGAAAACTTTCATACCTGACAGTGTGTACTTCATTTCCCTCCATAGACTGGATGAAAATAATTTTCCCTAGGTCACCTCAAAATCTCAAGCAATGGAGGGAAGCGAGCATTGTCAGCAAACTCTGGCCACAATGAGGTAATTCATTGTCAATTTATAGATTTGTAAATGTTTCCATTGTTTCTTTGAATTTTACTTTTTAGTTTTTTATTTCTAAATTTAAAAGAAGAAATATATATAAAAAATATATATATAGGGACATGAGACTGACAAAGATAAAGAGGAATTGGTTTCCATATTGGGGGTAGAGGCAGTGAACAAATTGGTTAATGTGGAATGGACAACACTTGCCAAATACATAGAAAAACAATCTATTAATGCCCCTCAAACATTGCAAACAAATCAATTGTCTCAAAGGGAATCAATTGATTCCCCAACTAGTCCTAGATCGAGCAAAAGATCCAAGAGGAAATCAATGATAGTAAACTCTAAGAATGTGGAACAGGGAGCAGAGACTTCCACTCCTGGGACACAAACTTCTTCCACCACGCCATGTTTTCAATCTTGCATTGGTAGCTACAATACGAAGATAGAATATGAGGTGGTTTCTGGGGAAGTCCAAATGATGAAAGTTGGGAAAACATTTGTGAATAGGTTGAAGGAATCATGCCTTCAACGGTTCAAAGACCATCTACATTTTCCATTCTCAAAGATACCCATGCACCTAAAAAAAATAGTTATCCATGACATGGAGAATGAATTTGGCATAGGTTGGCCTGTAAAGAAGATAAAGCTATGAATGTCTCAAAACTGCAAGAGATTTCGGTGGAACCAAACAAAGAAGATAAAAAAAAATCCCCTCCTAAGCTAAGGCAGAAAAAAAGGCCAATTGATGTAAGTGTGAAAGTATGGAGAGAGCTTGTAAAATCATATGAGAAGTTTGATGCACAGAGGAATTTTGATGAGGAGAGTACGTGGGTATTTGAATTTTCTCATAAGATTATATCAAATTTATTAAATGATATTTAAATTTTATTTGTGCATAGTTAAATTGAATTAGTATATGTTTCAGGACAAGGCCTCCAAGGCTAGGCTTGAGAAACTTTGTGCCACGCATCGCAGTGGGCAGAAAGGTTTACAGACCTTGATTTGTACATTTGTAAGTATATTTAATATGTTAAATAATTTAATTTTTTTATTTCGTTGGAAAAAGAAAATGATTGCATATTAATTAATTTAACTAGTCCATGTGCCATGTTTTGACAGGAGGAGAAATACAACCTCCATCCAAAGCAATGTGAAAAGAATATGTTCCAAAACAAAAAAGTGGAATGATTTTGTAATCTAGATGGAGAACGAGGTATCAGTAGTTGAGTTTCAATAACTTAGTTGTATATTGTTGTGTTAATATGTCAATTTGCATATCTTGTGTTGAGTTGTTTATTGATGCATAAGATGAGTAAATAGAGCTCAAATCTTATGATTACAAGATGACCATTTATGTGCATGAATAAATAGTAGAAGGATGTAGATGAACTCAATTCATCTGACTTTATGCCTCTTGGTAGGCATTCCTCTTGAATCTCTAATATCAGGTGCGCGAGACTTCCCTGTAGCTTTTACCTTTCGTTGACACCTTTCCTCTTCACTGTTAGACTTGTCTCCTTTTTCCTTATCTGCATTTCTGGCTTTGGCTTCTAATTCATCCCATGTTTTACCTTCCTCCTCTTTAGAATATTCTTCTTCTTCTTCTTCTTTGTTCTCCTCTGACTCCATAAGAGATTCATCTTCTGAACCTTCCTCATCTAATTTTGATTCCTCTTCTACATTAGAGGGTTCATATCCTTGATCTGACTCTTCTAAATTATCAGAATCAAAATCACTAACTTTGATATTTAAAAATTTCCAACCAACATCTTCAATAAATTTATCTAGATCATCTGTAATAGTCTTCAAAATTGGCCACCAATTCAAGTTCATTCTTCTTTCATAATACTTTATATCCATGGAGTTCAGCCATTCCTTCATGCCATCAAGCGAAGATTGAGGAATGGCGTACTTGTAGAGTACATTCCATTTGAAGTCTTTGAAAACAATGGCCATATCAAATTTCTTTTGCCCAAGTCCTACTCTCTCAAGGTTAACAATCTCAATCTCACTAATAGCAATTACTAAGAAAGGTAATTCCACCAACTCTACCAAACAATTTACTATAGGAACAATAAAAGCAGAGGCTTTGAAAGGAACTCCATGAAAACCAAGCTCTCTAAATGGTATATCAAACTCTAGTTCAAAATATTTTAGATGAGGTTGCTCCCATAGCCTCTCTTACCGCTTGACAAATCCTTGAAACTCTGTATTGATTTTATTTTTCCTGTCCCTCTCTTGTTCTTCCTCAACTTCATCAGGATCATACATTGACCTTCTTGCCCCTCCTAAATTTTGGACCACATCCATTACCTCCACATAAAACTAGACATCCTTTCTCTTCTTGGTTCCCACGCCATGATATGGTTATGCAAATCAAAATGAAGCAAAGTAATCATCACCTTCTCCGCTAGCTGGAAGAATGCGTGCTTAATGTTTTGATACATGATATCAACTCTCTCTTTTGCTCTCATGGTTGAATATTTAAATCCAATATGGTGGGCCTCTAGAGTTCCAATCATCTTTCTTCCTCTTCCACCAAATGTTTTCCTGGTCCACACGTCCACCAGCCTAATTGAATTTGTTTTTGAAAGCTAAAGTTTCTATTGAGTCACTGGTGTAGCTCTCTCTGCCTTTTCAAACTCTTTCATTACTACAAATTGTCTATGGGATTTAATCATCTGTACCACATGGTTGATGTGCTTTGAATGCTTGCATCTAAAGGAAATTTCCTTAACATAAATAATACTAGGGAATTTCAATGTTGCCATTGTAGTTGGCATTAAAGCTGGTACCTGCAACATTGAAAATTATCCTTATATAAGAATTCCCTCCATCTTGTTGGCTTGTAACACTCTTGATGGTGGCTACATGAAATCTGATTATGATTCCTCTTCTACATCAAAGGGTTCATATCCTCAATCTGACTCTTCTAAATTATCAGATTCAGAATCACTAGCATCCATATTCAAAAATTCCCAACCACCATCTTCAATAAATTTATTTGGATCATTAGTAATACTCTTCAAAGTTGGTTGCCAGTTCAAGTTCATTCTGCTTTCATAATACTTTATATCCATGGAGTTCAGCCATTCCTTGATGCCATCAAGTGAAGATTGAGGAATGACATCAATGTGGAGTACATCCCACTTGAAGTCTTTGAAAATAATAGCCATATCAAATGCCTTTTTCCCAAGTCATACTCTCTCAAGGTTAACAATCTCAATCTCACTAATAGTGATTACTAAGAAAGGTAATTCCACCAACTCTACCAAATAGTTTACCATACGAACAATAAAATCAAAGGCTTTGAAAGGAACTCCATGAAAACCAAGCTCTCTAAATGTTATATCAAACTCTAGTTCAAAATCTTTTAGATGAGGCTGCTCCCATAGCTCTCTTACTCGCTTGACAAATCCTTGAAACTCTGTATTGATTTTATTTTTCCTGTCCCTCTCTTGATGTTCTTCCTCAATTTCATCAAGATCATACATTGACCTTCTTGCCCCTCCTAAAGTTTGGACCACATCCATTACCTCCACATAAAACTGGACATCCTTAGTCTTCTTGGTTCCCACGCCATGACATGGTTATGCAAATGAAAATGAAGAAAAGTAATCATCTCCTTCTCCGCTAGCTGGAAGAATGCAAGCTTAATGTTTTGATACATGATATCAACTCTCTCTTCTTCTCTCATGGTTGAATACCAAAATCCATTATGGTGGGCCTCCAAAGCTCTTGTCATCTTTCTTCCTCTTCCACCAAATGTTGGCTTGATCCACATGTCTACCAACCTAATTGACTTTGTTTTTGAAATCTAAAGTTTCTCCTGAGTCACTAGTGTAGCTCTCTCTACCTTTTTAGACTCTTTCATTGCAACAAATCATCTTTGGGATTGAATCATTTGTACCACATGGTTGATGTGCTTTGAATCCTTACATCTAAAGGAAATTTCCTTAACATAAATACTGCTAGGGAATTTCAATGTTTCCATTGTAGTTGGCATTAAAGCTAGTACCTGCAACATTGAAAATTATCCTTATATAAGAATTCCCTCCATCTTGTTGGCTTATAACACTCTTGATGGTGGCTACATGAAATCTAATTTTGACTCCTCTTCTACATCAGAGGGTTCATATCCTTGAACTTACTCTTTTGAATTATCAGAATCAAAATCACTAGCTTCCATATTCAAAAATTCCCAACCACCACCTTCAATAAATTTATCTGGATCATCAGTAATACTCTTCAAAATTGGCCACCAATTCAAGTTCATTATGCTTTCATAATACTTTATATCCATGAAGTTCAACCATTCCTTGATGCCATCACATGAAGATTGAGGAATGGCATCAATGTGGAGGACATCTCGCTTGAAGTCTTTGAAAATAATAGCCATATCAAATGCATTTTTCCCAAATCATACTCTCTCAAGGTTAACAATCTCAATCTCACTAATAGTGATTACTAAGAAAGGTAATTCCACCAACTCTACCAAAAAATTTACCATAGGAACAATAGAAGCAGGGGCTTTGAAAGGAACTCCATGAAAACCAAGATCTCTAAATGGTATATCAAACTCTAGTTCAAAATCTTTTAGATGAGGCTGCTCCCATAACTCTCTTACTCGCTTGACAAATCCTTGAAACTCTGTATTGATTTTATTTTTCCTGTCCCTCCCTTGCTATTCTTCCTCAATTTCATCAGGATCATGCATTGACCTTCTTGCTCCTCCTAAATTTTGGACCACATCCATTACCTCCACATAAAACTAGACATCCTTGGTCTTCTTGGTCCCCATGTCGTGATATGGTTATGCAAAAGAAAATAAAGCAAACTAATTATCTCCTTCTCCATTGGCTAGAAGAATGCAAGCTTAATGTTTTGATACATGATATCAACTCTCTCTTCTACTCTCATGGTTGAATACTGAAATCCATTATGGTGGGCCTCTAGAGTTCTAGTCATCTTTCTTCCTCTTCCACCAAATGTTGGCCTAATCCACAAGTCTGCCAGCCTAATTGGCTTTGTTTTTGAAAGCTGAAGTTTCTCTTGAGTCACCAGTATTAGTTGTAACTTTTTTGAAATTTTATTATGCTATGTGCACTTTGATATGATGTAATATGATTATGGTTTTGTCTCATATGTTGTAATATTAGATATATAATAGAAAAAGTAAATTATTGCATGAAATAAATAATAACTTTTCATTATAAATGTTTTTTTTGCAAAACATGGGTCTTCCAAAAGATCAAGATTATCCTCAACATGATATAGATCCACAAAATATTGGTTTTGTCGGTACAGATCACATGGTAGAGGATGATGATGACGCAGATACGGAAGACACCGAGGTCGATGACAATGATGATGATGACGACGACGACAATGATGATCATGATCATGATGGTGGTGATGATGATGAGACGGTTGGTGGTAGTAACCAGTGACATTCATGATCATATAGAATACATCATAGATCATTGTTGATATATCGTTATGATGACTCTTTTCATAGTTACTATCATATGTATCATTTTCACGGACTACAATACTATATTATTGAGTTGTATCATATTGACATGTATCATTTTCACTATATGATTTGGACATGTATCATCTTGACTTGTATTAGTTTGAGTTACATAATTTATCAATTTTATTTATATCATTTGTACATGTATCATTTTCACTTATGTCGACTGTTGGACATGTATCATTTTGACATGTTTTTGATGTACTGGCATATTTGACTTTCACTTGTTTTAGTTATATATGATGATGATCTTATCAGTACTGACTTGTCAATTTATATATATTAAAAGTGGTCAATGATTTTTGGATGGATATTTATTACATATGATGATTTTAATTTACTGCTCAAGATGGATGTTGTCAAATTCAATTAAATTATAGATATTTCACTCACTTGTTTTAATTATAGATGATGATCGTGTTACAATAATAGTTCAGGCGATGATGAAAGGTAAAATTAATGCTTGGCACCTCCAGAATGTAATTGAACAAATCAAAGAAGTGTTAAGCTCTTTTGAAAGTTTTGTGGTGAGCCACATTAAAAGAGGTGGTAATGTGGAAGTGGATGTATTATCTAGATGGGATTTAAATTTTGGTGAAATGGGGGAATTTAGGTTGGAGGATTTTAGAGGTGTTAAGTTAGCGGAATTAGGTGAAAACACGGGAGAGGACAACACCTTAAATGAACAAGGTGGTGAAGTGAGTGGAGCAATACTTCATTAATAGAAAGTACTTCATAAACAAGGTGGCAAGTGGTGGTGAAGTAGTACTTCATTAATAGAAACTGTGGGCAATCCAAGATGGTGTTAAATGCAAGTCCTCGATTAAGATGTGTTAATTGCATTTGGAAAGGGTTGAGAAAAACTCTGCAAAAAACTTTGGTGGTGGCGATGCTAGTTGTCAGGAGAAATGGAAGCCAATTTCACCTTCCAATCACGAAGATCTTTGGGCCCGTTTTATGGAGAGGCGTCCGAAAAACTACTGCAGGGCCTTCTCCTTGTTGACGACGAGCAGCTAGTGCAGTGTGCAAAAATGATTTGTGGTAGGGATTTCGGCTCTTTGAAACAAAGATACCGAACCAACATGGACATTTACTCCTTAATTGCGTCATGGAGCTTGGATTTAGGTGAACCATTGGAAATGGTGAGGATGGTGATGAAAAAAATTATGCATGAAGATTTTTCGGTAGGCATGGAGTCCATTCTCAAATGGGCGGTTCTAGGTGTAGGTTTAGATTATTCTAAAGGACTTGTAGATGATGAAATTGAGGAGTTCTATGGGAGACCAAGGATCAAACCCTTTATTCGTTGGCCTGAAGGAAAATACAAAGCTTGTTGCCATGAGGAAGCGCATTTGGGATGGAAAGAGCTCAAGCTCTTCATCGAACTCATGGAGGTTGATGAAGTTCTGGCACAAGCAAAGGCGGAGATGCAGGGATTGGAAGAAAAAAGGAAGTGCCAAAAGAAGAAGTTGGGGGAAGCGGCAGAAGAAGAAGCCTCTAAAGGAGATAGCCAAGCATCCATTGGGTATAGGTGGAGCTCGTTAAAATTGGTTGTGTTTTTCTATGTCTGATTTTGAATTCTCCCTCCACTTTTGTTGTATTAAAGTGTGTAACTCTGAACACTGTTAATGGTGGTTATTTTTTGTAAGGATTTTACTGGTAAATAGTTATAGGGGTTACGAGGTTTATTTAATGTTTTACTCTGGACGTTAAGGTTCCTCTGGTTTTGTCGTTTGTTGTGGAATTTTGGTGGGTAATGACACTGAACAATAGATGTACTTTTTTATCTTTACAAGCAATACAATTTTTTTATGTTACTAACCCAAAAAAAATAATTATCTTGTTATTTAATCATATGATTTAAATAATTAAATTACTTAGTCTATAATCATATGAGTTATTTAAGAGGCATGATATATTTAACTAATTAAATTGAAATAAAACATATTAAATCAATAAATGGAAGCAAAACAAGAAGCATTTTTAGAAGCAACAATGGAAGCCAAACTAGAAGCAAACTAGAAGCAATCTTGGAAGCAAAATTGGAAGCAAAACCGAAAGCAAACGTGGAAGTAAAATTGGAAGCAAAACTAGAAGAAAAACTGGAAGCAAACCTAGAAGCAAACTTGGAAGCAAACTTGGAAGCAAAACTGGAAGTAAAACTGGAAGCAAACTTGGAAGAAAAATCAGAAGAAAAATTGGAAGCAAACTTGAAAGCAAAACCAAAAGCAAACATGGAAGCAAAACTAGAAGCAAAAGTGGAAGCAAAACTAGAAGCAAAAGTGGAAGCAAAACCAGAAGCAAAAGTTGAAGCAAACCTAGAAGCAAAATTGGAAGCAAACTTGGAAGCAAAATTGGAGGCAAAACTGGAAGCAAACCTAGAGGGAAAACCGAAAGCAAAACTAGAAGCAAAATTGGAAGCAAACCTGGAAGCAAAACTAGAAGCAAAACCGGAAGCAAAACCAGAAGCAAAACTAGAAGCAAAAAAGGGAGTAGACATAGAAGCAAAACCGAAAGCCAAATTGGGCACTAATTTAGGCGCTATTTCTGACACTATTTCCTGGCGCTATTTTAGGCGCTAACAAAGGTGCTATTTTTGGCGCTATTTCCTGGCACTATTTTAGGTGCTAATGGGGGCGCTGTGATTTTCTAGCGCTAACTCCAGTGCAATGTCAGGCACAAAAGTCGGCGCTAAGATGATCATGCATGTTTACGCCAAGTTTAGCACCAGCCAAATCGCCTAATTCATGAATTGAAATACACTAAAATTTGACACTATTTTAGGCGATATTTTCCTGTTCTATTGTAGTGATTAATAAATATTTGGTACCAACATAGGTCTCTATATTCATTTAGGAATTTACCTCTTCTTGTTGCTTGGGGTATTTGGCTGGCTAGAAATGCTACTTTATTTCAAAATAAGTTGATTCCTACTTTCCAATGTACATCTCAAATTCATTCTTGTTTTGTTCATTTTTAACATACCCCTAATGTGAATATTCTGAGATCCTTAACTCCACTGATTGATAAATCTCGTCCTTGGGGTTTTTTTGATGGGGCTAGTCAAGGCAATTCTACTCTTTGTGGAGCGAGTGGCATAATATATTACAATCAAAACCATTATATCTCCTTTAGTGCTAGTTTGGGCAATGGTACTAATACTTTTGTTGAGATTATGGCTTTGAAGCTTTTGTTGGATTTGGCCAAGGACTAAAGGATGGATCATATACAAGTCTTTGGTGATTCTGAGGTCATCATCAAATGGATAAATGGGACCTATAATGTTGAAAATATCATTCTCAAGCCTATTAAAGATTTGATTAATAAGCTGAGACATATCTTTTCCAATATATCTTTCATACATGTTTATAGGGAATACAATATGGAGGCGGATACTCTTTCAAAAGCGGGTTTACTTTTGGTTGTTGATAGATGGGAAGTCACTAAACATTTGAGGGGTTCTAACTTGTTGCCTTATAACCTCTCTGTAATCAATGATTTGTGATGTGCTTGTCCACTTCGTGATGTATTTCTTCTTGCTTCTTATTTTCTTACATCACTTTCTAGTGTAATGCCTTTGTATTTCGAGTGACTATCCCATTGGTTATGTGGTTTTTTCTTAGGTTGTTCTTGTTTGTTGGTGCCAGTTCTTGGCTGCTCTACACTTTGTGTATTTTTCTTGTTTCTCTTACTATTTTTTCTCCTTGTTTAAGCTTTTTAGCTTCTTTAATATGTAATATCTTTATTTTTTTAATGATATTATGAATTTTTTTCGGGGAAAAAAAAATCTATTAATAAATCTAAAATTATACATGTGCATAATTATTTATCTATTGTTTCCCTAAGTTAATTTAATTTCTAATCCTCAAAATTTTTAAATTAAATTTAAAATGGAAATAAATTTTTAACTAAACAAATAAAATGGAAGTATTTTTTGAATTACTAAATAAATTAAACAAGAACTAATTTCCTAACTAAAAACTCTTTTAAGAATTCAAATCAAATAGGTTAAAAATGATTATTTCAAGTTTTCTTTTCAAGCTGCAATTTTGAAAATTTACAACATTATTTTCCTATTTAATATTTTTACTTACATATTTTATATATTTAGCATTTTTTATTGTAGGAACATTTTTTTGATTGTAGGAACATTTTCTCTATTCGATACATTTGATTTTAGATTATTTAGATTATATATATTTAATTTAAATTTTAGCAACCCTTGAAAATTTTCCAACATGATACATTATATTTATATCTGTAAACCATAGCCATGAAAATGACATATATTTATATATATATATATATAAATAATACCATATAACTAGCTATGGTCGCGAAATCTTGCTTGTGAATTTATAACCTACCAAAATCTTGCTTGCGAATTTGTAACCTACGAAACTCAACAAATACATGCGAATTTTGGAAAACCCAAATTGTGATTTTTTAAGAATTAAGAACTCCATAAGGGAAATCGAAGGCAAAGGCTGGGCACAACAGTGAATCCTCAAACAAGATAAGATCCCTGAGACTCTAAAGAAAAACCCTAAAATGGATGCCAGAGTCTGGCTTAGTCATGAAGATGAAGGAAGGGAGGGAAGAAGACTTTGCAAAAATAGACAAAGAGACATCCACATGCGAAAATTTTGATGAACCTCAAATAATAAATCTATCCAAAGAAGCTGAAGAAGAAATTTCCATTCTCAAGAGCTTGGAAATCATATGCAGATTTATTGGGCCCAAATTTGATAGACAGAAAATAAGGGAGTGGGTAGAGAAGGCTTGGAAGACATAAGAGATTATCAATTTTTTCCCTCAAGGCTTCTTCATTGTTGTATTTACATCAGAAGAAGAAAGAGAAAGAGTGCTCAATGAAGGAGTATGGGAATTAGAAGGGCACCCATTGTATATGGAAAAATGGCATCAAAATTTCAATATGTTCCAATTAAACCTCTACAAAAAGCATGTATGGATTCACCTCCATAATCTATCATTGGAATATAGGTCGGAGGGGTGCTTTGGAAAGATAGGGAGATAAATGTGTACTTTAATAGATGTTGACACAAAAATATTTAGGACTCCTACCTATATGCAAAAATGAAAATTGCAACAATTAGGCCAAACCCAAAAGAGATCTTGCTCTGTGTAGATGGGGAAAGATGGAAGCAAACAGTTGAGATAGAGGAAGACAAGCATTTTTGCCTCAAATGTAGGAGTGGGAAACATAATGAAAAAGATTGTGGAATTAAGATGAAAGCGAAAGAACAAAGGATAAAGATGAAGAACAAGCTTGTCTAGAGGCCCAAGAATTTGGGGAAAGGCCAAGAAATGGTGGTTGGAAAAGAAGATAAAAGCACATCCCAAAGCATGGAAGTAGGGGAAAAGTCCTCAAATAGGAAACCTAGCATGAGGAAGGAAAAGATGATTGACCAAAAAACCTCCAATACTCTGATTCCACTGATAGAAGCTTGCATGAAAGAAAACATACCTAAAGAAGGGGTTTGTGCTTACAATAACTCTGAAGAGGAAGTATTAGATTTTGATGATCAGGAGAAGAAGACAATTTGTTGGAGTTGGACGAATTAGGAATCATAGATCCAAGGTGTATTAGTTAGACGACAGCAAAAGCTATGGGGAAAGCAAAGAAGGGCATAGGCAAGAAAACAAACAAATAGAAAAGGGAGAAAGAGGCAATGGAGAAAGTTTTGAAGAGTATTTTGTGTTTTCTGATATCCAAGGGAGCTAGTGCCTCCCTTGGACAACAATGAAGATCGCTACATGGAATGTTAGGGGCCTAAATGCCCCTGACAAATGACACTTGGTGAAGTGTCACCTAGAAAAGTTAGAAGTAGATATAATAATGTTATAGGAAACCAAGCTCAACCAAAGTGAGGTAGTGAACTTCTTAAGATACTGCAAGAATTGCTTAGGACATTTTCAAGAAGCTAATGGTGTTGCAAGCAGATTGGCCATCCTCTAGAGAAGACCTAATTTGACAATTAGTCTCATACAATCACATCCAAATTGGATGGAATGCTATGTGAAGAGTGAGGACATGGATCTGGAATATACCTTGATAAACATTTATGGCCCAATAGGGACAGAGGAAAAATGAGAAACTTGGAAAGAAATCATTAGCAGTATCAGACAAAAAGGCAGTCAATACTTCATAATGGGGGGAGATTTTAATACAATACTAGACCTATCAAAGAAGAATGGGGGATGCAAGAAAGTGAATAGGAATATGATAGATTTTAGAGAATTTGTGGAAGACTCCAAGGCGATAGACTGCCACACATCCAATGGAATTTTCACCTAGACCAATCATAGAATGGGGTTTACAAACATCACAGAGAGGCTAGATAGATTCCTAATATCCCTTAAATGGTTGGAAAAAGCAACAAGTTTTGAAGCCAATATTCTACTAGTCTCAGTGTCTGATCATTTCCCAATCCTTTTAGAACTTAAACAGGACAATCCACCATCCAAAACATACTTTAAATTTGAGAACATGTGGTGGAGGGAGGAGAATCTGACATAGTTGATAGAAACGTGGTGGAAGGAATATGAGATAAAAGGCACTCCAAGCTTTGTCTTTATGAAGAAGCTACAACATATCAAGGAAAAATTAAAGGTCTAGAATAAACAAGTCTTTAAGAACATTTTTCAAGAGAAGGAAAAGGTGGAAAAAGAATTAAAATACCTTAACAATAAGATCATTAGACATGGTATGTTCTAGGAGGACTTCTTGAAGGAAAAAAAACTCAAGCAAATGCATGAAGAACTATTGAAAAGAGAGGAGATATTTTTGGAAAGATAAAGCAAGGGAAACATGGTTAAAGGAAGGCAATGTTAACACCAAATATTTTCATGCCACAACAAAAGAAAAAAAGAACCTTTAATATAATTGAAGGAATAAAGGATGAGTAGGGGGTTCCCCTTAAGAGGAAGGAAGAAACTGAAGAGGCAACAATCTCCTTCTTCAAGAAGATCTTGGGATTTGGAAAAGTTGGTAGATTTTGGGAAATAAACTATGTTGGATTGTATACCAAAAATAGTTTCAGAAGCAGATAACAAAATGCTAGAAGGTCCAATAACATTGGAAGAGGTACATGCTGCCACCTTCCAGATGCACCCAGTGAACACATTTGGACCAGATGGCTTCCCTGCAATCTTTAATAAGAAATGTTGGTCCTTCATTGGAGGGGAAATATGGAAGTTAGTAGAGGATTTTAGGAAAAAGAAAAAGTTTGTGATGGATATAAATAACACTATTATCTCCCTCATTCCAAAAAAGGACTGTTACTCTCTAAATTAATATCGATTGATCTCTTTGATACGTCCAGATGATAGTTTATTGTCTGTTGTTTTTATACATATTTTGAGATACTTTTAGATACACTTTCCAGACAATGTTCCTACATTATACTATCCTTTCATATCCATTATGCAAACTTGAACCTTAAATATGATGATGGAATTATGGTTATAATATATTAGTATTATATGGTTTATATGAAGATATGTATGGAATGTTGATGGAATGCTATGAGTTAATTGTGATAGTTATCCTTGTGTACATGTTTTGAGGAATTAACTTGTTTGCGGCTAAAGAGGAATCATGGCATGTAGCAGTTGTGGGATGAACACGTAGCAAAAGGAATGACTGGACACCGAAATAGGGGAGCTCCAAGTTAAGTTGAATGTGATGATTGTTGATTAAAGGCACTTGATGAAGGTTGAACATAGCGTTATTATAACTAGTTAATAAATTCTAAAGAAGAGGTCTCCACTTATAGGATTTTGACAAATAGTTGTATGTCTACATGCAATTTTGTTTTGATAGAGTTTTAGTCCTATTAGGATTCCTTTTCCTTTACAATTATAGGTTGAATAAATTAGTCTTAACTCTACACCCTAAATATTTGGGAGTGGAGTTAATGATTTCGCTTAAGTAGTTGTTCTGGATAAGGTTCCCTCAAGCTTGTATATAGCTATTGGTTGAATCCATAGGATAGTTAGTTGGTCTCTAGTTTTATGTTATCAGTTACTTTTAGTTTTCAAGACATGAAATATTCATAATGATTGAATACAATCTATGAAATATTTTGTGTAATCTTCATGAATATGCAATGAATGGAGTTGATTTATAGGATGCATAGAATTTGATTAATTAGATTTGGGTTCAGTTAAAGTGAGAACAACCACTTGAGCAGGCCACTTGAGGTACTGTTCCTCACTTAATTTTCCAATTATTTATTTTTGTTTAATAATTGTTATTAGTTTATCTTTGTTTCATGAATTATATGCAAGTTAATTAGAATTTCATGTCTTTCTTATTGTTAATGAATGCTTATAAATATGCATGCAATGGTTAACCAGTAGTACTCTGAAGGATAGTTCAGTTGAGTCATTAGTTTATTTATTAGTTTTGAGTTATTATAGCATCATTTCATAAGGAACAATTAAGTTACAGTCTAAGTTGTAAGTACCCGTAGCCACTAGTTCTGGTTGTCTTTTACTATATTATAATTCTATGAGTTTTTCAGCAAGTAGAATAACCTAAGTAGGGTAGCTTAAGTAGTTTTGAGTCCTTGAAGGAATATATAATGTTGCACTATCATAAGCTTACAAGCCTTGGGTTGAAAATTTAATGTAGTCTTGGGAAATGTTGAGTGGAAAATTTAGTTCCTTAAACCTCTGAATTGTGTAGATTATACCAAGTTTACAATACATTAGTTTATACTTTACATTTTTGGTGTTGTTTTCGGGGATGGTGCTATCTGCATAGACTTGTTTTTATAGTTTTCATAGTTAACTTTTATTTCTAGCATTAGGACTATTAGATATAATATTTTTCCAACACCAGAGATACACTAACATTGTGTAGAACTGTTGCATTATAAAGCTATATTACATGTATGCGGAGGTAGAGAGACCCCTTGGGTAGATTCCTTCCCTCTACACGCAAAGCAACTATATTAGAAATTGATGAATCCAATACTCAGAGTGAAGATAATACTAAAGAAGAAATCTCCTTATCACCAACATCTAGCACACGTATAAAAGGAACATACCGTACCATGGGGGATGCAATGGATGATGATCCTGAGCGGGTAACATTTGAGCTCCCTATCACTAACTAGGAAAGGGCTACAATGTTGAAGAACATTCATCCTTCAGCCTTACTAGTCTTTTATGGATTAATGACTAAAGACCCAAATACATTTCTCTTTGAGTTTGATGTCCTATGCACCGTAGTTATGATTATACTGCTGATGCTCATAGGATCAAACTCTTCCATGCAACTTTAAGGATGCATCCTTAAGGTGGTTCATGAGATTAGGCCAAGATGTTGTTCCTGATTAGGACACCATGAAGATCTTGTTCCTAGAAATGTATCAAGATTATTGTAGGGGACCTTATAGGAGGAAAGATGACATTTTTCATAATGTTACAAAAGGATGATGAGCCTTAGGAAGATGTTGTTCTTGATTAGGCTAATGAGATTAGGCCAAGATGTTGTTCCTGATTAGGACACCATGAAGACCTTGTTCCTAGAAAAGTATCAAGATTATTGTAGGGGACCTAATAGGAGGAAAGATGACACTTTCAGAATGTCACAAAAGGATGATGAGGCTTTGGAAGATGTTGTTCTTGATTAGGCTAATGATATTAGGCCAAGATGTTGTTCTTGATTAGGACACCATGAAGACCTTGTTCCTAGAAAAGTATAAAGATTATTGTAGGGGACTTGATAGGAGGAAAGATGACATTTTTCATAATGTCACAAAAGGATGATGAGCCTTTGGAAGATAATGTGGAGAGATTTTAGTTTGATCTAAAGAAAAATACACAAAACAAGTTGTCAGAAGAGTCCCTCAAGTTGGTCTTTTTGAAAGGAGTTAATGATGATTGCATGAATGCCTTGAACCTCATTGGTCAAGGAGATATTTCTCAACTACCATTTTCAAAAATTTGTAAGGCCTTTAGGAATTATTCTAGGACCTTTACTAAGAGGCCAAGAGGAGATAGGACATCCACTATTGGTAAATCATCTACTGGATATTCAAAAATTGAGTTAAACAACTTATTGTCGAACATGAAGGAGGGTATTATAAGCCATTTGGCAACTCAGTTGGATACTCTCCACATTAAGAAGAAGCAAGAGGAAGCTGGGGTTATGATCATTAAGTACTATCCAAGTTGTAGGCAAAGAAAAGCAAATTGCAAATGCAAGAGAGTGGCAAGTATCCAACAAGATAAAGTTGAGAAACTTGATTTTTAGCCAATTGAAGGAGATGGTGGAAAAATATTCTATATAGCACAAAGGAGGCAATGGAAGCAAAGACAAGGTATGCCACAAGACCCACTTAGCTTCAATTCATCCTTTCCTATTAGGAATCAAAACTTTTATGTTAGGAATTCTCAGCCTTGGCAAGCAAACCAAAACCAGTGGAAAAACCCTCAACAATGGCCACAAGCTCAACCAAATTGGAACCAACAACCAAACCCTTGGTCATAACAAAAAATTAAGGTTTCCAATTATAATCCACAATGGACAGCCTAGAAGAATCAGTGGCAACCTCAGTGGTAGAAGGCTAGCAATTGCAACAACAAAATATGAACTATCAACAGCCTATGCTCCCTCTTCCACCACAACAACAAGATTTAATACCTCCATCAAATCCTACAAATCAACCACCCAATCAACTACAAATACCTTCCCAACCTGTACCTAACCCTAACACTAAGCTTGTTCAACATGATTATACTAACGAAGCTATTCAATACCCCACCTATGGGGTAGAGGTGAGTGTTGTACACCTTAGATCAGAAAAACAACTTGTTGGACCTCCATCCCCCCAAATTACAGAAATGGAGGATGAGGAACCTACAATTGAGGCTTCAGACAAATCACCTTTGGAACCTGAGTCAAATCAGGCACACCAAACTACCTCAAGTCCTAAGCCACCTTTTCCCGAATGCCTAGTTGTTCAAAAGCATCACACACAGGCTAGGAAAAATGTTTTAGGTCAATTAAAAGATGTGAGTATCAAGATTCCACTTGGAAGCTATCAAAGACATCCCTATATAAACCAAAATTGTAAGGGATTTATGTCTCAAGAAACCATGAAGAAAAAGAAAAGATCCTCAGACAGTCCATGTCTTGGACAATCTTGCAGACATCATGTTAGGGAACATTACTGTCCCTAAGTATACAAGTCTTGGTAGTCAAGTAGTGGACGTTAAGATCAATGGAACCCTTGTTAAGAATACTTTGATAGATTTGGGGGCAGCAAATCAATTTCATGACAAAAGAAACAATGCATTTGCTTCAGTTAGTCAACCTTAGGCCCACACAAACTATTTCACAAGTAGCTGATAGATCCATGGTCAAGCCTGAGGGAATTATTGAATCTACCTAGTCATTGCATTGGATTCTTGGGAATATCCTATAGACTTCATAGTGCTACAACCCAAAGTTAATCTTGCAGGTTACCCACTCATCCTAGGAAAGCTTTGGTTAGCTACAGTCGATGCATTTATAGGTTGTAGATCTAACAAAATGATTATATCTAATGGGATAGTCACTAAGAACTTGGTTCTTTATCCACCGACCAGACCTTATGTTGACCTTGAGCAAACTATTTGGCCCAATTTAGATGAGGAGGATAACTATTCTCTCCAAACACTAATGACTATAGAGCACATCCCATTATGGGATGACCAAAGCAAAGATGATATTATTGCTCACATAATCCAAAATGACTGTGGCAGGAGCCTGCAAAAACAGGAATTCCTTATATTCCTACAAGACCCCTTGCAAAGTATTATACCCACCAATTCTACAGAAGAGATATCACAACTATTTCATTCATTACTATTGAGCAACAATGTCTACCCATCATACCAAGATTTGATCTCACATTCGTACAAGATTCATCAAAGGAATTGGAAATCATGCCAAGAAGGAAGTTAAACATAAATAATGCCTTGACATAAGAGCAAGAAAACTCTTTGCAAACAGTGTTGCAGGCACACTCAACAACATATGCATGGGATTACCATGATATGAAAAGCATAGATCCTTATTTATGTATGCATAAGATTTATATTAATGATGGCTATAGACCCATTTGGCAACCATAGAGACTTATGGACCCTACCTTGAGGGAGATAGTGAAAGCTAAGCTACAAAAGCTCCTTGATGTAAGTTTTATCTATCCAATATCAGATAGTGAATGGGTCTCACCTTTGGAAATTGTTCCCAAGAAATGTGGGAAGTGGAAATTTTGTGTAGACTACAAGGAATTGACTATGGTCACTAGGAAATAACACTTTCCTCTGCCCTTCATAGATCAAGGACTTGATTCTCTAGCTAGGAAGAAGTACTTTTCTTTTCTTGATGGTTTCAGTGGTTATAACTAGATTAAAATTGCTCCAAAGGATCAATACAAGAATACATTCACATGTCCTTGGAGGACTTATGCTTACTTTGTTCTGTCCTTTGGCTTATGCAATGCTCCAACTACCTTTCAAAGAGCAATACTCAACATATTTTTTGATTATGCACATGACTGCATGGAGATATACATGGATGACTTCACTACTTGTGGTGAAAGTTATGAGGAAGCACGATAGTCTTGCCTTTGAGGTTGGTATTTGTTATCGTACCCACCCTTGTATATGTTATGTCAGAAAAATTACCATATAACCTTCTTCTTGATAGACCACGGATTCATGCAATGGGTGCAGTCTCGTCTACCTTGCATAAATCTATTAAGCTCATTTCCAACAATTGAGTAGTCACAATCAGGGCTGACCCTGAGGCTATGCACTTATGTGAGATGGCAGTTGCTGATTAGGTTTCATTTGTGCGTACTCTTATCCCTTCAATGTCTTCTCATGTGTTAACATCTACTCTAGTAGTACCTATTATAAAGGATTCTCTTGAGATAGATGTCCCTGAAGAAGATCCTTTTAAAGTAAGAAATCTTAAGTCTACTCTTTCTACTTCTCAAAATAATGCACGTTTTGGTGATGATTGGGGTTCTTTAGACTTTATAGACTCCTTCATTGGGGAATGTGAAGTCGACGTGATCCACTTAAACCCTTTGATAACATCATCCACACTAGCTATCAAAGATGATTATTCTTTTGTATCGTCAGATAATGTGAACAACAATTGTAATGTCCTTGATGTTGATCCTCCTCCTTCTAAGGAAGATGATTACACCTCTATTAAAGAAGCTAATGTTGGCAATCCTATCAAGAAGGTTGATGGCGATCCCATAGAAGAGTGTAATCCCCATTGTTGGAATAATGCTCTCTATGAAGATCCTCCTCCTTCTCAAGATTTGCAAACACGTTATGGCCTTGGCTTTAAGCTTGTCGCTAAATATGGCTATGGGCGTAAAGATTGTGGGCATAATGAACAAGGTATTTAGGTCCCTATAGAATGTACACCTTGTAAGAATAATTTGGGGCTTGGTTGCTCAAATGAACAATCTAAATAGAAACCATGGTTGAATGTTAACATAATTTCTGCTCAACCTCGTTCTCTTAGGTTGCTTCATCTGCCATTATCTACTATCGTCATGTATTCTTCTTGTGAGCAGTCAAGCTTTTCTCCACAAGAGAAAGGGTTGCTTCCTACTCTTTATCCTCTAATTGAGCAAGATCATATTTTTTTGAGGCTTCTCAAAGCCCAATTGATTACTCTTCTTTCTCCTACATGGAAGAAATTTCATAAGCATGATAAAGAAAAACATTCTTTCTATGCATACCATCGAGTGCTTGGCCATTCCACTAGTGAATGTAAGGCCTTGAAGGATAAAATACAACAACTTCATGATTCAGGTGCCATCACTCATTTATTTTTTGATGCACCTACCTCTTCTTCAAATTACAAGTGATATTGAGGTCTACCTCTATCTTGTATGTTCTAAGTATCTTGCATGGTTCTCCTCCCTTATATGTTGGGGGCAATGATAACTTGTTCCAGAGATGTGTGTCCTTCTTAAGGATCCCCTCTCTTCTCTCTATCTTTCAATTGAAGCATCCCTTGAGTGGACCCATTTCCTTAAATTAAAGGGTTCTCAAGGGACCCCCTTTGAAAGCTAAATTCCTTCAAATGAATTCATTAGCGTCCAACTTGGGGGCAGCCTGACTAGACCTGTCTTATATCTTGGTGTCTAGCTTGGGGTTAGCCTAACTAGAGCTATCTTTTTTGTGACTATCCTGCAACACAACTTGCAACAACCACAGGTTCATCTGATTACTCTTTCTCTGCAGGATTGAGAACCTGTAGATCTCCTTTGCATCAAGCTTACATATAATGTTTAGTCTACAGATTAACATGTTGCTTTGTAGGTGTGCTTGTGAAGTCGCTTCTCAATTTGAATTTGTAGAGTCTCCCACATCAAGCTTCCCTTAGGAGAGAGTACCTGGGGCACCTTCTTTGCAAGTCTAAGGACCTATAAAGCGCTTTCATCCTGCGGGATCTATTCACTATTGGTCTGCAAGCCTCTAGTGCAATTTTTTCAACTTTGTAGGAGAGAGTACCTACAAATCCTTTTGTTCACCTTCTGTAGGTCTACGGATCTGCAACAAATTTTTTCAACTCTCCTTGGGTCTGAGGACCCGTGGAGCCATCTCTCTTGGAATTTTCATTCCTTTCTAGTTCTTCTCTCTCTTAGATTCTTTCCTCTCTTCTCTTCTAAAGTTGTATATACCGGATCGAAGATCTATATTCTTCTTCATCCTGGCTATATACTTCTTTCTCTCTTTGACATTGGTTGCTTCTCTGACTTTTGGGTGCATTCTTCTCTTGAAGCGATCAATCCTTACATTCTTCTCTTCATTTTAGAATTATTCTGTGTTATTGTTTGGGGACAACACATAGTACTGAGACAACCTTTTACATCGAGGTCTCTTTCACTTTGCTGACTCAAATCCTTTATTTTTTGTGTGCTTGTGTGTATGTGGTTTTATGTTCTAACCCCATAATGTAGTGGCTTTTTATGTTCTAACATTGTTGTTTGGTGCAAGTATTTCTTGTCTAATATGTTGGTTTTGTAGGTCTTCAGCTTGGGTGCATGCTTCCTTAGTTCAAAGAGCTATCTGCTTCCTCTACAATATCCTTTTGGAATAATGATGTTATTTATGTTTAGTAGATTTCCTTTAGCGTGCATATTATTGTAGATTCATATGCCCACTAAAGTGGGGGAAAAATGTAATGTCATAAAATTGCACCCCTTGCAATTTCACATACATTCTTGCATCTGCTTTAGTCTCCACTCCCTTAGCATCTTGTGCAGGCTCATTTTAGCCCTTGCATTAGCCGTTTTCCCTCTCAAGATGCTAAGGACCCCTTTTCAACAGCTACCTTCACACGTCAGCTTTTCATCAAACCTTGTGCTTTTCTCGTTCATGTCATTTTGTAGCATGATGTGTTTGAACACTAGCGTGCTGCACGGACATCCACATGCAACACTAGCATCCCATGATGTTTCAACATTCAAATGACCATTTTTGAGCATGTTTTCCACTTGTCACCCTTTTGTCAGTGGTAGCAGCTCAAGATGCCTTGTAACCGCTTGGGAAGCTTCTTTTCCCTCTTTAAAAGCTATCTTCTCAACTCATTTGGTCTTCCTCTACTTCTTGGCTTATCTCTTGAGCTTTCTCTCTTGCATAAACTCTCCTTTCCCCCTTTACTCTCTTGCTTGCACAAATCTCTCACTTGTTACAACAACTTCAAGCACTCTTAAGCTCTTACAACATTCTTTGTAGCTCCCTTGGTTCTTGCAGCCCTCTCTTTCGTCCTTGCTCTCTTTGGCTTCCTTAAGCCTTGCAGCTGATATCTCTCTTACCTTGTGCTTGTGAGCATCTTGGGATTTCACACATCCCCTATCAATTGCATCTTTATTTCATGATATGGGTTCTCTTGCTTGAGTGGGGATTGCTTTTATCACTTCGTATTTTCTTACTTTGTTCATTTATCTTTATCTATTTGGTTGTTCATGTATGTGGGAACACCAAAACGGGGGTTTGACTAAGGAAAACCCATATACAGCCCCAACATTTTCTCCAAATCTTATGCATGTAGGTATTGAAGACATTCATTTGCTAGAGGCTCCATTACTTGGGTTGTTGTGAGCATTTAACTTCTCTATCCTCTTCAGTTCTATCATTTATACTTTACCTTATTTTAGTTCTATTACATTTTTTCACCTTCCCGCATTCTGTAAGTTCTTAGCAATTTGATTATTAGTAGTCGCTTTGTTGTTTTCTATGATAAAATCATTTTCTGGTTCTTACAAGACACTGGTGTGCCTTTGGGACTCTAGCGTGCTGCGTTGTCATCCATTTGTTTCGCTAAAGTCCTTTGGCCGAAAACTTGCTAGTTTGTCCAAAAAACCTTTTTGGCCCACTCTTTCTGATTCTGAAACTCTCGCTTTGTTCCCTAAGGTAGTTTAGGGTAATTCGCCCCTTGGGAATCTCTTGAGAATAAAGAGACTCATGAGTAGCAAATTCCCCTTCTCTATAATATGTAAAGACATTATTTACACTAACATATGCATCACAACCAAAAAAATCATATTTGAGTAATCACAATAATGACACGTCCATACCTCTTTAGGAATCTTACAATTTATTGTAACTAATGGTGATTGAGCTCTTAAAGTTGTGTTGGTTTCTTATGCCCATAACTCTTGTTGTAACTTGGCATTATTGAGCACGCTTCTTGCTCTCTCTCGAAGAGTCATGTTCATGCATTCAACAACACCATTTCGCTAAGGAGTGTAAACTATGGTTTTATGTCTTTCTACTCTAGATTCCTTGTAATAGTTTTTAAATTATAAAGATGTGAATTCACCTCCATTATCTTTTCTTAAACACTTGATTGACCTACCAGTGCTCTTTTCAACCGAGACTCTAAATTACTTAAAATTACTAAACATGTCAACTCTCCTTTTAAGAATATAGACCCACACTTTTCTAGAGTAATCATCTATAAATGTCAAAAAATATAATGATCCTCCAAAATAAATTAAAGGGGATGGTTCCCAAACATTTGAATGAATATAATCTAGAATACCCTTTCTTGTATGACTAGCTATTTTAAACTTCGATCTACACTGCTTCCCAAAGACATAATATTTATAGAAATTTAAATTCATATATATTAAATTTGGAAAATTAACTTATGGTTTATCAACATCTTTAGCCGTTTCTCGCTCATATGGCCCAATCACTAATGTCATAAATGAATAAATTCATTTCCTTCCTCAAATACCACCATTGCTTCATTTATTTCAATACTCCCTTCTAGCTTGTAAAGGGTCCCAATCTTTGCAACCTTCATGACCACCAAAATACCCTTGGACACTTTCAATATTCCACCTGGACATGTAAATTTATAACCTCTAAAATCCAAAAATCCCAAGGATTTTTTTTTTTTTAGTTCAAGTACATGTCTTACCTCTGTTAATGTATTTACAATGCCATCAAACATTTGAATCTTAATTCTCTCAATCCCAATAGTCTTACTAAAACATTGTTTTATATAAGAAGAACATTGCCATCATAGTTTGGTAGGAAGAAAACTAAATCCTATATGGACACATGTGATGTGAAGCACCATAATCTATTAACTATTCCTCATGATATTGTAAATTGTTACAAATAGACAATACTTCATCAATCATACCTGAACTTGTCTCAATCAGATTTGCTTCCTTTTTGGAGTAATCCTTGTCCTCTTCCAACAATATTTTTTGAGATGCCTTGACCTGTTGTAGTACCACATTCTCCCTTGCCCTTTCTACCTTTTGACTTAGATTTGGATATACCTCTCAAATGTTCCCCTTACTTTGTGGATTGACCCCTAGCTACCATTGCTTCTGGTGTGGAGGTTTCTATATTAGACTTCCTCTTAACCTCTCTGGACATCAAAAATCCCACAACACAATCAAATTCAAGGGTGTTAATTGTGTTAAAGCTAATGGAAGTGACTATGTGATTCTAGGATTCAAACAATGAACACAATAACATGACTACCTTGTTCACATCTTCGAATTTTACACCCATACTAGTTAATTGGCACATAAGAGCATTGAAAAAAATTAAATGATCATCAATTTTGGTACCTTCATTTGCAAACTATATAGCTATCTCTTCAAGTAGATTCAATTTATCAAGGATTTTGTCATGTAAAGACTCTGAATTCTGCTCCATAAGCCTATTGTTCCTCTTCAACAAAATTGAAAATAATATCATCTACCAAACACAACTAAATTTTACTAAGAGCTCTTGTATCTAGATCTTCCCAATCTCCATAAGTCATATTCATAGGTTTCTTTGACTTGCCTACAAACACCTTGTGTAGTCCTTGTTGCACCAACAAATCACACATCTTGAGCTTCCACAACTCAAAGTTATTCTTCCCATTGAACTTCACAACTTTGCATTTAAAACTTTCACCATTTGATGTTGCAGAACAAGTACCAAGTCTTAACACAATAGCTGCAAAAATAAAGGCTTTGATACTACTTGTTGAGTAAACGTGAGCCAACAAAATTTATATAATATTGCACCAAAAGCTATTTGTGAAGAAATAAAATAAAATAACAAAATAACATTCAATAAGACACAAATTTATGTGGTAAAACCTTGACAATTTACCAAGGAAACATCCATGGAGCAAAGTTATCATTATTCTTATTACTTAGAGGAAAAATTATAATCTTCACATCACTATTACTATTACAAATTAAATTTTCCTTTCAAGCCTACAAATATATATATATATATCTTCTACATAACAAGCATCATCAAATTTAGAAAAAACTAGATTTTTCTCTTACAGAAAAAACAATTTTTTTAAAAGATAAGATACGATGTGATTTGCTTTATATTGTTCTCACATTCCAACACAACTACTATTACAAAGTAATACTACTGATTAATGACATTAATTGACATAATACGAGTTGTAAGTATCACCAACATAATAAACTACTACCATTACAAAGTTATTAACTGTTGTAGTCAAATTTCTTTTTTTTTTTTATTGCATAGGAGGTATCTCCAACCAAGGCCCAACGATTCCCACCAAACCTTGCCTCGGGCTTACTTTTGTGCCGAGTTTTGGGGTATTGGTGGGGCGAGCCAAGGCAAAACTAATCCCCCTGGGGAGAAGCCCCGAGCCCGCAACAAGACTCCTCCGGGTAAACCCAGCCAGCGTGAGTCGAACCTTGGACCTACGTGGGACAAACCCAAAGCCTTAGCCCAACCATACCGACCGTTCGGGCTGCGGGGCGAACCTCGTTGTAGTCAAATTTCTTATTATATATATCGTATCACATTAAATAATATTTTAATAATTTCTCAATAAATAATATGCATTTTTATTTCTTAACATCAAGAAAATTAAATTAAATAAAAATAAATATTTTCTATTAACATAATAGAACAAAAATAATAACTAAATAGATCATTTTTGTAGGCACTACTAAGAGCCCAAAACCCTTTGATAGAACCGACCCCTCATCCGTACATACTAACTTCTTTATAATAATGAGGAAGGAATAATCCCGAAGGAAATAAACCAGAAACAGTACGTTTGTTGTAGTGAAGGCACATCAGAGTTAGCGAAATATGGGATTTAGTCAGATTGACGCAAACCTCGACAATTTCTCCACCGCATTCAAATCCATTGAAGAGGGCAGCGGCAAGGATCGAATCACGCTGCTGCTCTTTTTGGCCGACAAAGATCCTTCTTCTGGCCTTAGCTGGTGTCCAGGTTCTTATTTTTTCTTACTCGCTTACATGTTTTCTTCCGCACTTTTTACACAAACCCTAAAAATAAGACCGAAAATTTCCTAATGTAGTCAGCAATTGATGCTCTAGAAGTTAAATCTGCAGAACATTTCCTAATGTAGTCAGCAATCGATGCTCTAGAAGTTAAATCTGCAGAACATTCAAGACATATTTAAAGTCTTAATCATTAAATATTCAGAATTTGATGGTAAGCTTGAAACCCTGAACTAAAAACCTAAGTTATTAGTCTGCAGATTGTGTTAGGGCGGAGCCTGTGATTTACAAAACCCTAGAAAAATCCGAGAAAGATGTTATACTTCTGCGGGCTTTTGCCGGGAACAGGCCCACGTGGCGGAATCCTAGCCACCCGTGGAGGGTTGACGAACGGTTTAAATTGAAGGGTTTACCTACTCTTGCCCGCTGGAAAGATGGAGCCATTGCAGGGCGTCTGGAGGACCATGAGGCGCACATTGATTCGGGCATTGAAAAGCTGCTTGAATAGGGTTTATTTTTAAATGTTGCCAGACATCCAAATGCAGCTGAATTTTAAATATACCGTACAATAATTGCTCCTGTGCAAGATGTTATCATTGTGTTATTATAAACTTATATAAATTCTAGTACTGTGGCTCTCGCTACAAGAGCACAAATTCGCTTCTTTTAAGACTACTAAAATTCAGTATTTTGAAGTCTCAGATGCAAGTGGGTTTTTGTATTTTGACTGAAGGTTTGTAAACTAACCCTCTGGTATTTTTCCTTTTTATTTGGTTTTTTTTTGAAATCTAATACTAGTTTGGAATTTGCAGTACCTATTCTGAGTTTCGGGGACGGATTTGGGGAGGGCAGATAAAATCTTATGTAAAAATTAAATTTTTAGTTTTCAAAATATAAATTATTAAAAATAACTAAATAAACTGAATAAGGTAGAATTTTTAAAAAGATGAACATTTAAATATATCTATTTAAATGAAAATATAAACATCATAATGATTCCATAGTATATAAGTTCATAACTCTTGAAAGGTTCTTTTTGCAATGATTTCTGGATTTGATTGTGTGAGAATTTTTTCATCAACGTTTGGGTCAAAAGTATATAAGTTCATAACTCTTGAAAGGTTCTTTTTGCAATGATTTCTTCAAAGATTCTTTTTGCTCTCATCCTGATGATGGATCACAGAGTGTGATCCGAAATGTTGACGAAAAAACTCACACAATAAAATCCAGAAATCATTGCAAAAAGAACATTATAGATTGGGACTTAATATCATTAATCTTGAAAGAAGGTTCTCTACAATTGAAAGTAAGCAACCGTGCAGGTGAGTCAATTTGAGTTCAAAAGGGATTCAAATAACGATCTCTTGTGGGAAGCTCTCAGGTGGCATTTGAATAAACCTTTAACCACTATCGATAAGGTGAGATCATAAGTTTGCTTTTTATTCGAAAGGTCTCTCAGACTTCTATTAATGGCTCCGTGTTCTGTTCTCTACTTCTAACCAGCTAGGTTTTCCTGCCTACATTCTTATTTTTATGAAGTAAAATGGATGCCAAGGAGCTGATGTTTATCATTTTGTTCGTGAATGCATTTTAGTTCAACTGGATTTTGACCGAGGAAGGAAAAGCATTGATATTGTTCAAGAATAGCCTTGGCAAAAAATCACAGAGCTTGCTAGCTCCATGGAATGAGTCTTCCCAGTTCTTGTGCAAATGGGCTGGAATTTCACATGAGACTTCTAAAGGGTAAGTGCTATCAATTTAGCTTTGCTTAAATCTGGAAGGCTACCTAGATTCCTAACTCTCCTTTCTACCATGCCTGAGAAAGCTTGTTCCCAGTCACAACTAGCTCACGTGAAGCCACATTCCTTTCTGTTGTTAAAAAGTTGCAGCTGTGGGGAAACTCCCTGATGTCCCGGGGATGCCAGAGTGCCCCCAATTTTAGCAAAAAATGAAAGAATATCCTGGGGATTTACAGTTTTGTTTAAAAATGGGGACGGGAGCATGTCCTGTCCGTACCCCCATTGTAGACTTCCCCAAAAATTTGGGGTGGGTGTCAAGGCCTTGAGGGGCGCCTCTTGGGAACGCTGAGAATTGGTTCACATCTGCAACCACTGTTTACTTTAAAGCTTGATTTTGAGATCAAAATCTAAGGCTATAAAATTTGGAAGGAAATACTCTTGTTGGATTTCTTCAAGGGGTTTCTCATACATAAAATTGGCATCTGTCTTGGCCATGCCCTAAAAAACCACCTTTACCTTTTTAACTTTATTTTCAAATTTGCACAACTTTTCACATTAATTCACAGGATCGAGTGTATATCTTTCTCTAAACATTCGCACAAGCATTTTTATTCTAAAATGAAGAAATGCGTCTTATAGAAGATGAAAAGAAATGGCAGGTGTATCAGCTGAGCCACAGGATTACATGTAGAGTCTTGTCCCATGAAGACTATAAAGGCTTAACGGCTGTATCTACGAACGAATTTGCAAAGAGTCCACTTCTTTCCAAAAATAACTTATTAGTATTTTTTGCTTTGCCACAGACAATTCTTTCTTTGAACTCACCCAAGCCTACCTAGTGGAGATACTTGATTCTTATTTTTATTTTTGCATTATGCAACCGTTAGGGAATGTGTTTTGCATCGTACATTAAGACTGACTTGTCGTCAGAGGGTCTTCATGAGATTAAATCTAACGAAGTTGCAAATGAGACAGACATACAGACATACAGAATATCAGAGATATATTATTGGGTTTATAAATTGTATTATAGTATAAATGCTTCTGGTTTTAATTGTGTATGTCTTTATAAATTGTATCAAATGCTAGTGTGATTTCTGCATTTCCCGATTAGAAAGTTCGCTATCATCAATGACATTTGAGATCTGATTTTACAAGGAAATATATAAGATCAGAATAATTCAAATATGCATCATATTTAAAAGCTTTCTGGAATTCTTAAAGAAAGGTTCATGTTCATAATATAATCATGGATATATTATTCAAGATGATTAGTATGACTATTTACAATTATTTCATGTGAGATTTGAAACATAATTTACCAAACGGTCACTATTTTTGTATGCCGTTAAAAATTGGAGCAAAGATAATATCATAAATGCTTCCACCTTCGTACACAAGCTACAAGACAGCCAAATATAGTCAACAAATTGAATGTGCTTCATCAATGCTGTATGTTCCTTACTATAAATAAGCATGGTGATCAGTCCTGCGCCCTTGATAACATGCTAAAAATTGGGGTAAAGATAAATAGCATAAATACTTCGACCTTCCTGCACAAGTTGCAAGACAGATCCCATATAGTCAACAAATTGACTGTGCTTCATCAATGCTGTATATTCCTTACAATAAATAAGCATAATTAGTCCTGCGCTATTGATAACATGCATTTTGTTTGATGCATAGACTATACCACTGATACCTATACTAGCTTGCATGAGATACCCGTCTCTGACCCAAAATAGTCGTCTGTGTCCTAGTTAGGGACTTAAAATTCAACAGTACGAATGGATGGTCACAAATTTAAGGACTTCATGAGGAAGAGATGGGCTTTTTTGGGGGCTTTCTGAGAAATTTAAGGACTGCACATGAGGTAGTAATCTTGTTTCCGTGCCGAGTTTTTAAGTGACTAGAGGTAATAAAAAACTTGGAAGGATAACTCTCGGATACCAGATTAGGGGAAGGACCTAATACTTAGCATGTTTCAATAGTTGTGATAGTATTTGTTTATATAATACTCAATATTTTTAATAATATTGGATCAATAGTTGTGATGATGACTACCCATAATTAAATGAAATGTATTTCTTAGATCTAAAAAGCAACAAATCATGTGATGCCACATTGGCGCTTAATAAAACATGATGTAAATGCCAGTGTTCCACGGGGACACGTCCCTCCCCGCCCCCCCCAAAATTTCAGCTGTCCCCCCGACCCGGATGTTTCGAAGACTTGGGGACGGCTGAGAAATGTCCCCCCGTCATCCCCACTACGGGGACTTGGGGAACTCTGAGGAAACGGCGGGGACACCTGAACATCTCCGAGACATCTCAGAGACTTCTAGCCATCCCTCAAGCGTCTTGGAGACGATCAGGTGTCCCGTCCAAAAAAGCAATTTTTTTTAAATTTCTTTTAATTTTCTTGGAATGTGAGCCTTGGGACGAACCCTAAAGGCTTGTGGGACCCTTCTAAAAGGCTTGTGTCCCTTCTCTACATTTTTGCATTTTGTACTTATTTTGATATCAATGTATCATGCTACTCATTGTAATCATCTTTATGATATGATATTATGATGTGACATGTCATATTTTCGATATTCATATAATAGAAATCTCAAATTCGACAATTTCATTTGTCAAATTTTAATATTTTTTTACTTTTAGTCTTTTAGTAATAGTATTGAAATATTTAAAATGTTAGTATTTGCAATTTTACTAATTTGCCAAAGTTTAATTTGAAATGTTATTCTTAATCATTTTTTTATAACTAGTTATTCAAGTACCATATGTATATCAGCACCACCCCCCGCCTCCGTCCCCAAACTTAGGGGACGCGTCCCCGTGGAACACTGGTAAATGCACAAGTATCAGTCTCACTTTTTTTGGGCCTTTTTGGACACCTTGACAAAAAGCATGTTGATGTGGCATCATATTTGATGATGTGGTCCTGAAACCTTAATTATAAGCAAAGGACTTGCCAAGTAAGCTACTGTAAAAAATTGGGAATGATTTGAAATTTTCATGTTTAGTTGAAGAAAGGTTAATGGTGGTTGAGTTAAAAATAGTAGTCAATGCATTCTGAATGCCTATTAAAATTAAAAAACCCTACAGGCTGAACTGGTGGGTTTAAAGAAACACGTTGCCCTTTTGTGAGGTGAATGCCGCCCCCGCCTCTACCTAATAAGACTAGAATTATAAATTGCGGCTCCTGCATAATGGCAGGTGATTTGTTTTGCCCTTTTAAATAGGAATGATATTATTAGAAAAACACGACGATATGGTTGAAAAAAACATAGGTTTATAGGGGAATGAGTTATCTTTTTGGTCATTTAAAAGGAATTCTAATACAATGATCATATGGTGCGTGGATTTGATCTGACAATTACGTTTGTATTATAAAAGGAGACGGCTTTCTCTTATATTGATTCAATAATATTTTAATACAAGTCATATCATTTAATAATATAAAATTCAATATTCCCATCCATACATAAATAATATATCACCTGATTCATTTATCCTAACTTAGCTGTCATTATATTGTTATTCTACACTTAACACGCAAATATAATATATTTGTCTTCAATTTATTCAGCAGTTACATATCAAGTACTTCAACAGAGTTTGGATTTGCAGGCTATGACTGTCTTTATGGCAGATGGGTCAGTAAATATTTATAGTCATAAATGTGACACTTGCATTAAGTTATGGTATTTTTTTCGACTTTTAAAAGAAAAAATATATTATTAGAAAAAGGAAAGTGGAATCTGAAGTAGAGTTTGGAAGACTCGCCCCTATTTTTTAAAATTAAATGTCTTTTTCATAATGTGAGATTTTTTTTCTTAAAAGAGGAATTATATTTAAAAAATAAAATGGAATATGCCATTATTGTATGGTAAAAGAACTTTGATTGGTTTTGAAGGTACAAATGTGAAATTGGGTTTTTGATGAGTGAATAGAGTTTGAGTATGTCGTTGTATAATCTAGTATGTATTAATTTATATTTTGTAGGTTTGATTTTCTAATTTTTTTTTCTTATTTTTGTCATTTTTTGGGTTTGTGGTTTCATGGTTGACTCATATGATTCTCTAGGTTCCTCGTCTCTCCTTTAAATAACTTGCATTTGTTTCTCATAATCATTCTATGCATGATGTTAATGCATCATATATTCTTATGAATCTAGCTCAAAGACCTTTTTTTTTCAAAAACAAAACAATGAATTTAAAATCAATGGTTGTCTTTCTCCAAGCAAAGAGATTCTCACAATTATTTTTATTCTTGTCTATGGAAGGGGATTTAATTTTTTTATAGAAATATATCCTTATTTGTTAGTTCATGGGGTTTAGATTGATTTTGAGGGTGCTAAAGAATTGGACTCATAAAGTTTGGTTGATTGACCAGGACATGAAAATTACCTTGATTGTTAATCATTTTTTTTCATTTTTTTAATAATGCTCTAAACTATGCCTAGAATTTTTAAGGAGGTCCTTATTTCTTAAGTGTGCTAGTCATTTCATAAAATCTAGCATTTGGATTTTATCCCAACAATAAAACTTATTTCCAAGGTTCTAGTTTGGGTTTATTTATTTTTCGGGTCATTTGATTTTTTTAAAGATAAATTCCTAAAAGTCTCGGATGATTTGTTAGGTTCTTAATTGGGTAGGGGAGATGACCCAGTACGAAGCATGTTCCAATAGTTGTGAGGGTACTTGACATAGTTTGATCCATCAATTGAACATATTCTCATTATTGTTTGAATATAAAAATATCAATAAATATTTTTAAAGTACCAGTCATAATTTATTATAACACATGTCATTAATACACCAAAATGTGTGCAACTACTCATCATCTCATAAAAAAAATACAAATAATAGTAGTTAAAATCTAGCTCAAAATAGGAACTAAGTCAATCTAATTTATTGATGATAAGAATTACATATTAAAATATTATATACTTGTCTTCACATTTAATAGTTTGACCTTATACATTCTTGCAATTGCTTTGTCCAAAGATATATATACTTGATAACTTTACACACAAGTGTACAACTTCTTATCTTCACCTAATAAAAATAACATGTAACCCACAACTTCTAGTCTAAATACACACAATTGTCAATTCTTTATCTTCCAAATAATGTATAATTAATGCCCTTTTTTAGACTTGCACCACTAAATATTAAAGTACCTACAAAAATAAAATAATTTGTAAGGCTCACCATTTGATGTATAAATTATATTAATAGATATCAAATATAAAATTTAATTATTAAAATATGTTTTAAAATAAACTTTTTTCTTTTCAATTTGGGTTATAACAATTTTGTATAGCTCTCTAATTCAAGATCAGGGAAGGATTTGGAGGTTATAATGTTTTTTGTATCAGTATATCAAGTTTTTGGCTCATGTCAATCTACAAGAAAGGGTATTTAAGGAGCTTCATGATATTAGAGATAAATTTTTTGCCTTTGCACAAAAGCAATCACAACATGAATATGCAAGCCACATTGCAAAGAACTAGCTAAAGTATCTAGAAGAAACCATTCTCTATGGAGAATATGCATTCTAATTATGGGACCTAAAATTGATATTGCATATCTTAAGCTTCTTAAACCCCAAAAATAAGAGTTGATATAGTGACAAAATCATTGAACTTGGGATCTCCGACTATCTAGTATGAGCCATGGTTTGGTGTGCCTTACTTTATTCAGAATATTCCATTCTTCATTTTAGAGGATTGTAAATGTAATGATTTCATAAAACTTGGTTTGCATTTGCCACTTAAAAATTGTTATATTCCAAGAGATTTTTCCATGAGAAGCTTCGATGGCTCGAGCTATGGCATAGGGAGTTTTGAAATTACAAGATCAATAATAGATGATCGGTTCATAAACTTATAGTATAAGGAAGATCATGATGTTTCACATACTTTCGGATAACCTTTTTAAAGGTATCTCACTATTCAAAAATGACAACAACAAAACATGCAAAATTCAAAAAATCTAGACACTTAAATAACAAACAAATAATTATTGTAACATAAAAGGGTATTTTATTATAGTAAATTAAAGAAGCACAAAGAAGTTAAGGATCCCTTACAAATTACTAAGGAGGAAAACACTTAGTTATGCTTGAATCTATGCTGAACTTGATTTTAATAATCTTTTGCCCAAAGCTCTTAATATTCAAGTGGGAGAATTTGTTTGACAAACCTAGATTATGAACTCATTCCTTTCAGATGTAGGGAATGCCATTGTTATTGACATCTATTTTGTGATTATCTCCAACTTAAATCAAATGGTTATTTCAAAAAAATGGCACAAAAGGATAACAACAAATTTAACAAGAGAATCAAGGGTTTATTATTGATTCATCTAATGCTAATGGCTTTATCATGACTTTTTGAGAAAGTAAAGCTCAACCTTCTAAAAATCCTAGAGGAGCTAAAATTGGTGATAGAAATAAAAATAAGTGTCATTTTGGGAAAAATACCTACTATATTTTAGTAGGATCAAGATGAAAATTAGGAATGATGAAATAATATAGGATCAAGAAAGTCAAGGTAAATTGTAAGATGCTAACTCTTTTAATGAGAAGCAAGATCAGAAACCACAAGACCTTCAATTTTTGGTTGAGATTTCAAATATTGCCTATTGCCATTGTGAATGTCCATCATGCTCCTTCGGTGCCAGTAAGTCTATTATTTCTACATAAAATCCCCCTTTTGTTCCAAACAACTCTCAAGTTGTTGAAGTTCAAGAGTCTCTTGTTGCCTTTGAAAAGCTTGAACATGTGTATGAAACCATTGACATGAACTATGATAAACAAAATAATTTCATGTTTTCATCAAGAAGATAAATTGAAATTATAATCATTCAAAAATAGTATGAAAATAAATCCTTCAACCTAGGCTTTAGGTATCAAACAAAGTCAAAATAAAAAACAAGGGAGACAAGAGGTACTCAAAGCATGTCATTAGATTGTCCATGATAATTTTAAACATTTGAGAGAACACATATTGGCTTTAGGTATTTTCAATCAAGTGGATTCATCCCTTCCTCACCCATCTCAATTGTGATTATTTTTCAGAATATAAGAGGGCTTGACAATAGACCCAAAAAAAATGTTGTTAAAAGTATTTACCCAAAAATAACATAAAAAGATGGGGATTAACATGATAAAGAATTTTTATAGAGGAAATTTATATTTCAATAAAATCCTTCAAAATTGGGAAATCATTTGATTGAGATAGCTTACTAGTTGACTTTTATAAGAGAAATATGGAATAGATTATTAAAAATTTAATTGAAGTCAATGAGGTTCAGCTATAAGAGGAGGTACATTGAGAAGGGAAATTAATAAAGGTGTAATGAAATTTCTTCCTAAAGATGGTGACAAGTCATTAATTAAGAATAGGACTCCAATTACTCTTCTTAATTTATCTTATAAAACCATGGCTAAAACACTGGTCATTTTGCTAAAGTTTGTTTTACCTGAAGTTATTTTTCTTATTCACGAAATAATTATAAAGGAATGTGTATTCTTGATAATCTTATTTGTAGTTAGGAAGGTATGAGTGGGATAGGATATCTAGACAAATATGTTTATGGACCTTCTAGGTTTTGAGAAAGCTTATGATAAGATTGAATGTCCCTTTATCTCTTACAATGATGCATGTAATTGATTTTCCTTAATAACATTTTTAGGATGGTGGAAATTATCTTTAAATATGTGTTTGCATAGGTAGAGGTCAACAAGAAATTAATTGAGTCACTTCTTCTACATAAATCTATCAAAAAAGGGTGTCCTCTTGCACTTTCCCTATTTGTGATTGCATTTTAAGCTCTTCACTATATTACTAAAATATTTGATATTGGTCCTTATATTAGGGACTTTGTTCTTCCTGGTAATTATGAAATGTTGAATATACAATTTGTTGAGGACACAACATTGTTTATAATCGTTGAAGAGAACAATTTTAATAATTTTATTAGGAAGGTTGAATATATATTGTTTAGCCTTTAGCTTTAAATTTTTTCTAGTAACAGTACTTAGTTGGTATTATGTTTCTCCTATGTGATTTAAAATTTTTGTTATAGATTGGGGACTTATCAAACTTGTTTGTTATTTTGGTATTCCTTTCGTTGTTGAATCCTTCTTCAAGAATATGTTGGATTAGGTTTATCATAAAATGGAAAATAAGAGCACTAAATGGTAGGCACATTATCATAACCCCTTTTGATATCCTAATGTCAAGAAATTGTATTTAGTAAACTACCCTAACATTAATTGTGTTGATGAAAATTTATAAATATTTAACATTTTAAACTTTTAGGCATTAATTAGACAGTGGGAAGATAAACATGACTATGAGAGCATTATTTGTTCAATACCACCAACAATCAAGTATATAGTTCCAAACAAAAAGCTCTAAGGCCCTGATATACACAAATTATAAAAGTGAAATACTAGAATCTTTGACAACAATTAGATATGGATTTTCCAGTGGATCAAGGCTCAGATCCTTGGTGCTACTGTCATATACACTTTATCAACTCCACTAATTTTTTTCTCTTGTCAATGGAATATCCTTTCTATTATAGGCTTGTATAGTTTATGATAAGTGCACACTACTTGGGCCCCACCTACAAAATTGAATTAAACTTTGATGAAGCTACCCAAAACAACCTTGAAAAGATAGAAATGAAAGGAGAAATCTAAAACTATCACCATCTTCTCACAGAACATAGGGCCTCAAACAAACAACTTTGTCGCACTCTTGGCCTTGCATAGAGGAAATAACAAGCCATTCAATATGGAGTCAGTTGGCTGGACATTGAAGGGTGTCTAGGGTTATTATTAGTCTAATTAAAAAAGTTTTGTAAACCCATGAAAGAGCCCATGCAGACTCTAGCTAGTACTCTATTAGTGTAGAAAATAACATTATATTGTTATCAAGGACAGTTGGTGATTAGTTTGGTTTTTGCAATTGCATCTTCTTTATAATTGTATCCTCCTTGTTTAAATATGATTGATGAACATCAAATAAGACATCAAGATTTCTTCCTTCATATAGTATCAAATCTTATTGATATCTCTATTTGTGTGAATGAAGGCATGTTACTAGCTGTGTTAATGAAGGCATCTATAGAGGAGTTATTATAATGCTTATGGTCAATGCAAGAGGATTGACTTTCTTTTGTATATCTTCTTTCTTATCATTTAAAATTATCAATTCAGGTAAGTGCAAATTTCCTATTATGCTTAGTGTATGAATAAGAGAAGAAATTTTTGTATGTAATAACCATTGAAGGTGTGAAAATATAAAATCCTGTGCTATATGAGAAATTTTCCATATGTAGAGTCACGTGGAGTATTTAGGTGAGATTTAAAGGGCATATAGCATTATGGAGATTGTATTAGACAAGTATTCTTGATTTAATTTGCATACTTGGAGAATGAAAATTCAAATGCAACTAATGAATAAACATTTATGGGGAATAGTAAGCAAAAAATTAAATACACCTATAGATGCAAATAAGTTATTGGATTGGAATAGGGGTTGATGCAAGAAGTTGGGTCCACAAAAAACTCAAAAAGTGGAAGTGTTTTTGTTGTTTTTCAAAATTTATCACACTTGGACTGAAAATTTGAAGCACTTACACAATGAATCTTAAAAATATCAATAATATGAAATTTAGTATTTTGAATCTAGTTTCCAAATATGTAATTTATTCAAATACCTAGATGATAGAAATTAAATTTTGATAGGCATGTACAAAAACCACTTTTTAAGTCATTTTTTTACCATACCATGCACGTGTACGAACACCACTTTTTGACCTAAATAAAAGTAATTTTTTCTAATTCCTTTTTGGGAAAGATATGTAACAACATGAAAATTGATGAGGATTATTTTTTGTAATTTTTTTCTGAATTTTTTTTTATTGAATTTTTATTGGCCCTAATTGTTGTTTTTAAAAATCAACGTGTACGGACAACATAATTAGACCTAAACCAAACATTTTTTATTTTATTTTTCATTGTGTAGATAATTGTCTGAAGATTGATATCATATATTTTTTTTACAAAAAAGTTAACCAATTTTTTATTTTTTTATTTTTTTATTTTTTTTTATAGATGAGTGTTACCAAAGAACAAGGGGTAACTCCCGATTACATTCTAACAAAATACTTTCAGCCTGTAGGCCTTTCAGATTGTCACTATAGAACAATGCCACAACCATCTCCTAAATGCCAAAAAGAACCCCTAATCGCCAAAAAGAACCCAACCTATACAGCATAAAGAAAGGAAACAACCGCCTAACCAGACCATAGAATACGCAGGGAATGCATTCATCACAAAGCAATCACCTAGATCCCCATACTTTGATTTAAGATAGCCAGAAGACTCCCCAATTCCGTTAAGCGCCTTAGGCTATCAGAACCAATCCATGCTCGATCTGAATTCATGAACCGAGAAAATGCATTCAATTATTGTTTTTAACTCCAGCACGGAAGACTTCCCAAGCGTCTGACATGAATTTTTTTGTCACCGCGGCCTCGACATCCACCATCCCCTCATCCAGGGCTAGTTCCGGGTCAAAGAATGCTTTCAAGAAACTCACCCAGCCACTAGCACTCAACTCCAATGTTGCGTTAGCAATTGCAGAAACATTGAGGCCAACAACAATCATGTTAAGCCGCACTGCAACCCATTCCTTTGATTCATGAACATCGACCAGGGCTCTGCATACAATTTCATATACTCTGCCATCTCACCAATGTTGACTCGCGCCTAATACCTTCGTAGCAATTGCAACAGTTGCGTCATGAACCTCTCTGTTCTGGCGAACGAAGAGATGAGAGCATTGGCTTGCTAATGGCTCCTTAGCACAAGCACAGGCAACTCCGAATTGGGAAACCATGTTTTATGGTTTCACATTGATGCCTTAGAACCCCATTCCTTGGGCCAAATATAGCCGAACGGATATCTTGTAACCCGCAGATAATGGAGAAGTTCGATGGTCTGTCCCGCCGAGGCCGGATAACACACTGCCGAAACTGTCAATCCAAAACAATGCGTGACTAGTTAGAGACAGAGGGCCCCCATTTCCAGTTTGACCCATACGGAAGATCAAGTATGGAGATCCATCGTATGATGTGATTAAATCCACAAATGTACCAAGTTGCTAATCCTCCTACAATTGACAGTCCAGTGCAACTCAATTTGTAATCTGTATCCCTTTGCGGGAGACCTTTGTCTCCTCTCCTGGTCACTTACCACCAAATCTAGGAGTTTGTTCCATCGTTCCACCTTGGAATCGATGATAATCTCATCCACTTGCCTAACCCCAGCATTCGCTAGACAATCGACAGCTTTGTTTACTTCCCTAAAGGCGTGCCCGAGTTTAAAATTTTCCAATTTTCCTATTTGTTCCTTGATTTGACCAACCCAGGCATCAAGATTCTAGCTAGGGGATCTGCCATTTATAATTGCTTGGATGCAAATCATTGAGTCTCCCTCAATTTCGATTGACTTTATTCCCTTACTGATACAGAATTGAACTCCCATCAACAAAGCTTCAAACTCGACAACATTATTGGTTCTCTCCCCCAAATTTTTGGAGGCAGCCCAGACGCATTCACCCATGCAATTTCTAATGATGCACCTTGCCCCTGTAGACCTGGGATTCCCTTTCACCGCCCCATCAAAATTCAATTTCCAAGGGAGATCCACTGTCCCCTGCCAACGTACTGATTTTCTATCAACCTTTTCTGTTACGAGCATGCATTTCTTTGGTCTTCTTAAGCTATCCCACATTTTCTAAATATCTTCATCCCATTTTGTGAACTTCGAGTGGGATTTCACTCTTGTCCTATTATTTGCTACCTCGATAATTGCAGCCTTCAGTTTTTCAATTAACCTGGTATTTTCAAGTGCTTCGCCTCTGAAAATTCTCCTGTTCCTTTCTTTCCATATGTGCCATACTACCATTGATGGAGCCAACACCCAAAGGCTTTGCCAATATCCATTTATGTTACCCATCTTCCATGAGTTGAGGAATTCACACAAATTCTTCTGTCTCGAGCCTGGTATTCAAAAAGAGTTCTGAAGCCAATCCCAGCAAATCATTGCAGTGGGGCATGAAAGGAATAAATGATCAGCGTCCTATTCATTGTGTTCGCACATTACGCAACGAGTTGGACCTACAATTCCCATTCTTTTTAAACGTTCCATTGTTAAGCACCTCTTGTGGAATGCAACCCAAAGAAATGCCCCAGCTTTGGGTAGCACAACTTGGTCCCAACATAATTTCACAAGCCAATTTATTCTTGCGCCAATTTTCGCTTGAATTTGAAATCCCAATTTGGCAGTGTATTCTCCTGATTTTTCCCCACACCACACAATAGAATCATCTTCTCTGGATATCAAGACTACCCGATTGTTTAGTTCTTCTGTGATGGCCTTCAGTTTAATTTGGTCTAGATGTAAATGTTGCAGACTAATCCAGTTTCCCTTTCCACCTTCTAAAGATGCAACTGGATTGAAATACCTGGAAATTTTAGTACCCCCTTCTCTCTCCAATTGTCCTACTTCCAATTCTAAATCGAATTGTTCAGCCAAGCTCCTATAGCCGTTCCAAGAGTCTATCCAAAACCTTGCCAGTTTGTCGTTTCCAATTCTCCAAGTTATATGACTTGTAATCAACGAACGACACTTGTTAATGAATTTCCAGATTGCGGAGCCACCCCTTATTGTATCTGCCATTAAGATCCTTGAGGGAGAGTCGTTGTCAAGATATTTACTTTGCACTATGCGGCACCACAATTTCTTCGGGTGTCTATACATTTTCCATACTAGCTTTGCACCCAAAGCAATGTTTTGTCTTTCGATACTCCTTAGTCCCGCACCCCCCTCGATTTTCGGCTTGCAGGCAGTATCCCACCCAATGAGTGAGATTCGCTTTTCTTCATTTGACCCTTCCCATAATTTTTTTTTTAGAATCTTCTCTAGACCCACTTCTATCTTCTTTCGGGCTTCATAACAGGCAAGTGTAAAGATTGGGATTGCCGAGAGCACTGATTTAGTCATGGTCAATCTGCATGCGAAAGTTAGCCATTTGTTTTTCCAAGATAGCACCTTGGTTTTGCATTTATTCAAAACTTTGTTCCAGTGCTTTGATTTACATGCCCCTTCAAAAATCTGTACTCCAAGGAACCTAGCTGAGAGCTTGTCTTCTTTGAATTCCAGAACTGCCACAATATCCTTCTATAGATGGACCTTTGTGTTGAAGAAGTATATTCTCGACTTCTCTTTGTTCATTTTTTGCCCTGACTGTGTTTCGTATTCCTCCAATGTTTCTTTGATACATTTTGCCTCCTGCAAACTGGCCTCACCAAACAAGGTTGTATCGTCAGCAAATTGGGTGTGAGTGATTTGCTCGACATTTGGAGCTGCAGTAATCCACCTCCAATCCTGCTAATGGCAGCGCCTTTTGATTGCACAACTTAGTGCTTCTGCCATTATTACAAATAAGGAAAGAGATATAGGGTCCCCTTGACGCAGTCCATTGGTCGCCCCGAAGAAGCCATGCGTTGAACTGTTAATCAAAATAGAAAATCTCACCGAGGATATACATTGTTTAATAAGTGAACACCAATGGTTGTTGAAGCCCATACGCTGCATTACTTTAATTAGAAAATACCATGAGACTTTGTCGTATGCTTTGCAGACATCCAGCTTTATTACCATGCTTGCAAATTTTTCTACTTTTAGCGAATGCATGACTTCACTGATGAGAAGGATACTGTCTGATATCTCCCTCCCTGGAACAAAACCAATCTGCTCAGGAGCAATAATCTTGCCTAAAATCTTTTTGAGTCTAGTTGCTAATACTTTTGCTAATACCTTATAAATGGTATTGCAGAGGGAAATTGGCCTATAGTCTCCAAATGTTCTACATTCTATTTTTTTGGGAATGAGGGCTATGACTGAATTATTGATGTCCCTAACGAATCTCCTTGTCTTCCTAAAGTCTTCTATCATTTTCCACAGCTCCGCCCCTAAGAAGTCCCAACAATTTTGGAAAAATCGAGCAGGGAATCCATCCAGCCCAGGTGCCTTGTTTGGGTGTAACTGAAATAAGGTCGCCTTTACTTCCTCCATTGATATTGCCTCCGTTAACATGGCATTATCAACATTATCCACCCTTCTATCTATTGCATCCAGGATATTCCCCTCACTGCTTGGACCAATGTCTTCCCCTAGTAAATTTTTAAAGAATGCCTCTGCCTCTAACCCTATGTCCTGAGTGCCGCTTTTCAAGGAGCCATCCTTCGAATAAATTGACTCGATTTTATTTGCCGCTCTTCGGGCCAACACTGACGCATGAAATTTTTTTGAGTTTGAATCACCATCTGAGAGCCAGACTTCTCTTGATTTGTCCCGCCAGAATATTTCTTCCCTCTTAAGTATTTATGCTAATTCGTTCTTCAGATCCTTCTCTCGAATGAATTCCTCATTTCTCATACCATCTCTGATTACTTTTTCATTGAGGGCTTGCAATTCTAACTCCACTCTTGCCTTTTTTGCAAATATATTTTGAAATTTGTCCTTGTTCCAGGTTTTAAGTTTAAGTTTCAGGTGCTGCAATTTTTTAACGATTTTAAAACTAGCTGATCCGCCCACGCGATGTTCTTTCCACCATGTTTCCAGCAACTTCAATAGTTTGTCATCACGCCACCACATGTTCATGAATCTGAATGTTGACTTTGGGCAGTCCAAACCTGTGCAGAGATTTAGTTCGATAGGGAAATGATCCGAAATGGAATTTGGCAAAATGCGAGCCTCGATAATTGAACAAAGATTGCGCCATCCGGCTGATATCATGAATCTATCCAAACGCTCTGATATTGCCGTGAAGTCCTTACACCTATTGGTCCAAGTGAATATACCGTTCGATGTTTGACAATCTTCCAATTTTGAGCAAGCAACAAACTTTTTGAAATCTACCATTACTTGTGTTTTTGACCTTATCCCACCACTTTTTTCTGAAACTTCTAAAACCACATTGAAATCACCTCCAACAATCATGTTGGAGCATGAGTGGTCCTTGATGAAGCTCGATACCTCCATCCAAACAAGGGCTTTCTCCTTCGTTCCAGTAGGGCCGTAAATGTTGATGAGAATGAAAGGGAGGTTGAGACTCAAGCTAAAGACTTCCGCTGCTAACTAGTTTACTTGTGAACACAATATTTTTATCGAAACCTCAGTTTCCTTCCAAATTAACCCAAGACCTCCTGAAGCACCTGCCGATTCTTGAAAGAAGTTCCAAGATCTAATGTATTTAAAAAATGCTCCAACTTATGATTGTGACAATTTGGTTTCTTGTATGAGAATTACATCGCTTACACTATTCTGCAGCTGACGCCTTATCAGGCGTCTTTTGTCAGAGGCCATTAGGCCCCTGACATTCTAGGTGGTGAGCTTCATTGTTTCCCAAGGGAGGTCGATCCTCCCTTGGTACTCAAAAATTCTTTGATGTTGGGATAATTTTTGACTGTTGCCTCTTTTTCCCTCAGTTGTTTGAATGATTTTCTGCCCCGGGGTTTTCTTTGTTTGCCGAATTTACCCATACCCAAATGCAAAATTGTAGTTTGAGTAATGCTTCTTTCATCAACTATGTCTAACTCATCTTTAGGTTCTAATTCAGCTTCGGAATCTGTCGAAGGAATTTTTTTTCCCATTCGTTCTTCTTTCTGGTTGTCCAACTTCGCCATTTCTTTTGGTGGCTGGTGAGGCTTGATCCCATTAGTACCATCTTGATCCATGCATACTCCCTCAAATTTCTTTTCCTTGGAATCCACTGAACCTGGTTTCGGCTCCCTTGACTCATATGGAACTAATTGCAATCTATTATTCTCACTTACCACTCGCCTGGGATCTCTATCTCCTTGCCCGAGATCGCATGACTCCTCATTGTGCCTCCTTGAATTGCATTTTAGGCAGAATCTTTTGTCCTCTTCTATTTCAACCACCTGGGTCTAGGTTTCCTCTTCCACCTGTAGTTTTATAGACCGAGGTATGGTGTTTATCGCAGCGATTTGCAACCTTGCATATTTATATAAGTCGCTATCTATAATGTCCATATCAATATCTAGCAAGGTTCCCAACAATCTTCCTATCTTTTCCAAACATCCACCATTCCAATATTCGAAAGGAAGGTTGTATAGGTGAATCCAGACCGGTTGATCATACGGCTTGAACCGGGTTGGATCGAAATTTTTCTCCCAGGGTTGCTTGTAGAGTGAAAGTATGCCCATATGCCATACACCTACCTCAATTACTTTTTTCATTGACACTTCATCTTCAAAAACCACCACAAAATTTTTTTTTGGCAGAAATCTAAGTAATACTTCTATCCTCCATTCCTTCTTTATCCAATCTCCGATATCTGCCCTATTGGGACAACCTCTAATGAAACGACATATTATTGTGAAATCATTTAGGATTTCTGCATCATTCTTTATCTCCTGCAATACATCAATCAACATGATTGTTTGCTCTTCTGTTGAATTAGGGTTTCGTTCCTTCTTTAGATCCGGATTCCTTGCAGCGGCGTTCCCATCTTCGTTGCGAATTCTTTCTTTTTTCATCCACACTGATTTATTCCGTGTTTTATGATTACGAAATCAGATTGCTTGACCTTCTTTCCTGCATCACCCCGCCAATCTTCTCTTATGTCGTCTGAAGGAGAATCATGCTGCATACGGACGAGACCCTGCGCCTCCTGGCCTTCGCATGTCTGTTTATAGTGTATCGGGTAACAACGATCAATCCATTCTCCGTTGACAAACACCCATTGTGGAGCATGGTTTTCATTCTGCAATGCTGCTTTCTCTGGCTTTTCCCGAATCACTTCATCTGCCCAGCTTTCTCTGCCTTTGCACTTCAGACCTGTAGATGCCTCGCTCCTCGCCATTTTTAATTATTTTCCATGAAAATAGTTAGTTAACCAAAAAAAGTTATTAAAAAACAAAAAATACTTGATATTTCAAGTTTATAGACTAGTTTCCTTAGAAATTATTTAAAAATAGAAAAATTATCCGATCTTAACAAAAATTATATATTTGGAAGATAGACATCATGTTTTATAATAGGTTTTAATTTCATAGATTAATTTAGAAAAAAAAGTCCATTAGCTATATTGCCAAAGTTGGACAATTCTCTTGAGCCTGCCTTAGTTTTTTAGTTGTAGATCAAAGGCTAAGAGTCAAGTTGCCAAGCCTTTCCTGGGCTTAAAACTGAGGCAACAAGTGGGTTGGCAATTCTAAATTTTAAAAATGTGTACCTCTTATAGAATGTGTACGCGTTCTTAAATAGAAATGGGTACCCAATATATAATTGGTACTCGTTCTTAATTTACCCATTTGAAAATAGGAATGGGTACGCATTATATAACAGGTACCCATTCTAAAAATAGAACGTGTACCTGTTTTAAGTACCCATTTCTATTATAATCTTTTTTTCTCAATTTGGAAAAAACCAATTAAACACATTTTTTTTGCAACATTCCTTTTTTGCAGTATGGACCGACAACGTCATTTTTTGTAATATTTAATTCAATCTTGTCTTGTACAATCTCTTAACAGGTCATATTCTATTCAATTTTTTGAAGGAGACAATTGCAAGTTGAATTTTCTAAAGTGGAATCAATCAAGTACAAGGACTTTTCACAAGAAGATTTGAAAAAAGAGAGATTTTGGATGTATTCATATGTTTTTGTACTTCAAAGTTTATAGAAGAAAGGATCTCCATATTATATAGTTTTATTTCAATATTTGAAAGATGTAGCAATTGGAAAATAGGTTAACAATCATTTTTTGTTTTATCAAGAGGGTTTGGTAATCATGGGATCAAAGCAAAGGAAAAGAAAAAAATGTAGAAAGTTAATGACACCCAAAGAAATTGAAGCAAATAGAGAAATGGAGGCAAAAAGACAAAGGGATAGAAGGACAAGGATATGTCAAATGAAAAATTTGGAAGCATCTAGTTCCATGAATCTTGAAGAGGAAACCATGAAGAGAGATGAATTTAGATGATGCAAATGTGGAGATGGTGAATATAGAAGAAAATGCAATTATGAAGACAAACCCAACTACGCCTTCAACTTCAACTTTGAATGCTATGGAAATAACATCTATGCAAACAACTTCGGGTATGTCTTCAAATCCACCTCTTAATGATATGGAAAATACACCTATTCAAATAACTTATCCAAGTATCTCTTCAAACCCAAGTCTTGATAATATTGATCTTAGTTATTTAGATAAAATTTGATACACCAAATTGATGGTATCAACAATTCTAGTTTTGAATATTTTATTAAAATTAATTTTCACAGGTGACAACGATGGGTGCGATGAAGGAGAACCGGTGTGCAAGCAGGGGTCTGATCAATGGTGGTTTTCCCAAAGAACAAGGAAGAACAAATGCAAATAACAAAAGTGGCTTTTTTAAAGTGGGTCTCCCAAAAAATGGTGACAAGGAGGATTCATTTCCAGGCGTTACCAAGGATACCAGCAAAGTTGATTTAACGGCCATACTGGAGGAAGATGCAACAGTTTTTGAAAAAACTGCTTTAATTGGTAGATTTTTGGGGAAAAGATTTATACGAAAAGAAATTGGTGACTGGGTGTCGGAAGTGTGGCTTGGAGAGAAATTTGTAAATTACTTGCCAAGGGGCTTTTTTATCGTGGTAATGAATAGCGAGGAAGAAAGAGAGAGGGTGCTGGAGAACGAAAAATGGAAGAATGGGGAATCCTTTCTCTATCTTCAAAGATGGGTGAGGAATTTCAATCCTCTAACCTATAATCCAAGGAATGGACCAACATGGGTCTGTTTATATAACTTACCATTTGAGTATTGGTCTGGTCGTTGCCTACAAAAATAGGCGATTCAATGGGGCTGGCAATCGATGTTGACCTGAGAAACAATGATTCATTAATCTATGCCTGTATTCAAATCCTTGCAATAAATGAAATTCCAAGCGAGATATCCCTGACTTCGAGTTCAGGAGAATGGCAACAATCAATTGAAATTGAGGATCCAAAATTGTTTTGTTTTAAATGCAAAAGACGAAATCATAAAGAAGAGGATTGTAGAAGCAAAAACAAAAATTTCAAAAATGTTTGGAAAGCAAAAAATGAAACAAAGAAGGTGCCCAGGGAAGAGGTGGTTAATAACAGTCAGGAAGGAAAGCCATGGGCCATCGTCCTGGCGAATCCGCTAAGAACAATACCCTGTGATGCCCAAATGGAAATGGAGGAAGGGGAACTCATGATCCTCCAAGAGGAACCAGTTGCCATCCTAAAGAATGAGGAAAATTTTGTTTCGGAGGGAGTAGAAGCTAAGGAACCAGAGAACAGTCTGGAGATAAAAGAGACTATTGATATTGTTGAACCAAGATTCATCTCTCAAACGGAAATGGTTGTTTCTGTTTCTCGTGTCAGAAGGAAATCCAACAAACAAAAACGTGAGGAAGAAGCCCAGAAAGGAGATCAAGCTTCAATCAGAGGCTATATGACCAGGTCCAAGGGAGGCTTCCCCTCCCTTGGAGGAAGATGAGAGTCATCACGTGGAATGTTAGGGGCTTAAATGCCTCTAATAGGAGGCGACTGGTGAAACGCCAGTTGGAATGCTTGAACGCAGACATAGTATTACTACAAGAAACAAAACTGTGTGAACCAGAAACTACTTCCTTCTCAACTTATTGCAAGAAATGGAAAAGTGAATATGCCAACTCTGTGGGCTTGGCGGGTGGTCTGGGAATCCTGTGGCTTGATTCCAAATGTGAGTTGACACAAATAGTAAATCACAGTTCATGGATGCGAGCAGAGGTAAAGATTTTAAATTCTAATTTATCCTTTCATATTTTCAATATTTATGGCCCTGCAAAGACAAAAGAGAAGAAATTGTTATGGGAGGCTTTATCAGCAGAGTTACATCATTTAAGAATAGTTTTGGGCGGGGATTTCAATTCAATTTTGGATATGTTAGAGAAAATGGGGGGCGTCCAGAAAGTTAGCCAAGCTCAGAAATATTTTTGTAATTTTGTAGGGGCAAATAATTTATTTGATGTTAAAATTGTCAATGGCATTTTCACCTGGAACAATAGGAGGAAAAACTTTACTAATATTGTAGAGAGGCTAGATAGGTTTCTCGTGTTTGATGTGTGGCTGCAGGATGAAATTCCACCAAAAGCTTTTGTGAGGGCATCTCCAATTTCTGATCATTTCCCAGTGGAATTGAACATCACAACAACTTCGAGACCGACAGTTGGCCAATTCTGCTTTGAAAAGATGTGGCTTAGGGATGGAAATCTAATTGATCTCATGAGGGTGTGGTGGTCATAATCGCTTGGCATAAAAGGTTCGAAGATGTTCCTGCTTTTCCAAAAATTGTCCCGGATGAAGGAGAAGCTCAGGGAGTGGAATAGAACTACTTTCAAGAACATATTCGAAGAAAAGATTCGGCTAGAGAAGGAGCTTGAGGCACTGAGCGAAAAAATAATAACTCAAGGAATGACAAATGTGGAATTTGAAAAGGAAAAAGAATTGGTTTCTGAATATAATGAAATCCTACTCAGGGAAGAAACATACTGGAAAATGAAATCGAGGGAGTTGTGGCTACAGGAGGGGGACTTGAATACGAAGTATTTTCACAACTCAACCAAAGGTAAAAGAAGCTGGAATCGTATCACACAGATCAAAGATGACAAAGGCCAAATTTTGTATGAGGAAAGAGACATTCAAAAGGCTGGGGTTAATTTTTTTGAGAACCTCCTGGGAAATAGTGGCGAAGCAGAGGATTTGGAGTGTAGCTTGGTGGAAAGCCTCCAACCGGTTGTTAATCCTGAGATGAATCATAAATTGGAAGATCATGTTTCCTTTGAGGAAGTGAAAAAGGCCACTTTCCAAATGCAATCAGAAAAATCGCCTGTTTCGGACAATTTTAATGCCTTATTCTATCAAGTAAGTTGGGATTTCATGGGTAAGGATTTGCATGAAGCCGTGGAGGAATCAAGAAAAAATTCAACAATACTCAAGGATTTGAACAACACCAACCTTGTTTTAATTCCAAAGAAAGATAACTATGACTCCTTTTCTGATTATCACCCCATCTCCTTATGCAACACGGTGTATAAAATAATTACTAAGGTAATGGCAAATAGATTGAAGCCTCTTTTGTCAGATATAATTTCTAAGGAGCAATCGGGTTTCATTCCAGGAAGAAATATTTTGGATGGTGTTATAGTGACTCATGAGATTATCCACACTTTAAAAAGATAAAACAAAAGCGGTATGGTCATAAAATTGGATTTAAATAAGGCCTACGACAAAGTTAGATGGTGGTTCTTAATGAAGGCGATGAAGAAAATGGGGTTTGGCAAGAGGTGGCTAAAATGGGTCTTTGCCTGTATATCATCTCCAAGATATTCAGTTTTAATAAACGGGAACCTATGCGGTTTTTTTAACGGTGTTAGGGGGATTAGGCAGGGGGATCCTATTTCCCCCTTCCTTTTTGTGTTAAGGACGGAGGCATTAAGTTGTCATATTACTAGACTTTGCAGCTTGGGTCAATAGTGTGGTATCAATATAACTCCCCAAATCCCGTCAATCTCGCATCAATTATTTGCAGATGACACTTTGATATTTGGGGTTGGCACAGTTGTTCAAGTGAAGGCTTTAAAGGAGCTCATTGAAAGGCTTAAAACAGAGGCAGGGCAATCGGTGAATAAAGCGAAGTCCCATATCCTTTTCTTCAACATTGGAAAAAGAACAAAACAAAAGATCTCCTCTGAGCTCGGCTTCAATGCAGCGAGCCTCCCCTCAAAGTATTTAGGGATTCCCCTATTCCATGGACAAGTAAAATCTTCGCTGTGGGAGGAAACGCTGGGTAAGTGCAAATTCAAAACTAGTTGTTGGCAGGGAAGATGGCTGACGCTAGCTGGCAGAGTAACCTTGATCAAAGTAGTTATTAGTGCCATTCCAATCTTCATGCTTTCTTGTTTAAGCATTCCAAAAAAGGTGGTGGGGTGAATGATTGCCATCCAACGCAATTTGATTTGGGATGGCGCGTAGGAGCAAAAACGGATCCCCCTGCTAAGTTGGGAGACGGTGATCAAGTCCAGGTCAGCGGGTGGGGCTGGAGTGAAGGACCTCGCCACACAAAATGTTGTTCTTGGTGCGAAACTTATGTAGAGGTTGCATAAGAAGTCGAACGATCTCTGAAGTCGAACGATCTCTGCTCTAGGATCCTCAAAGCGAAGTACTTAGATTCGCAAGAAGAGAATATGATGCTAACTATTGCCAATCCGCAAAGGGGGTCGGTGATATGGAATTTTATACTGGCTTGCAGACCTCTTATCACATATCACCTTACATGGCAAGTTAGAGACGGTAGATGCGCTTCCTTATGGCTTGACTCGTGGAATGGGTATGAACCACTTGCATCCCTCCCAAACATGGAAGTGGCAATTCAAAAAGCCACGACCCAATATGGTGTCTGCATCAGAAATTATGTCAATGTCTGGGAAGCTAAAGGGCGGATTGATTTTGCTTGGAAGGATCTAACATGTCTAAATGAAGGACAAAAAAAGTTGGTGAATGAGACCTTGAGCAAGAGAAGCATATCTTTCTCGGAGGGGAAGGAATCAATCATTTGGTGCACCTCTAGTACTGGTGAATACTCAGTTAAGCTGGGTTATGAGGTTTTGTGTAAAGAAAGATCTCCAAAGGGATGGCCATCGAAGCTTTGCTGGGGCCCCTTTGTTCTTCCCAAAGCAGGTGCCTTTTCCTGGACTGCCCTGCACTCGAGGATCTTAACTGGTGACAAGTTACAACGTATTGGAATTCTAGGCCCACATAGATGTGTCCATTGCTGGAAGTGTGAGGAGTCTGCAGACCACCTTTTGCTACAATGTGAAGTAGCCCAGGTATGTTGGAGTTTTTTCTGTGCCAAACTTAACTGGCAAGCTCCGTTACCAAACAAGCTTTTCAATCTATTCCAAGCATGGCTTGTTTTGGGACAAGGCTCAACTATGGCAGGGTTGTGGCTGGAAACACCGCCAATGGTAATCTGGCAGTTGTGGAAAGAACATAATGCAAGAATCTTTCAGGATGCAGTGTCTAGGATTGACAACTTACTGGTGAAAATGGAAAGGGGGATCAGTGAACACTTCAATGGGACTGCAAAACTTCGGAAGTACAAATTTGTTTCGGCGTGGGATCGGTTAATGATAAAAAATTGACCATTAATTGAGTCACCAAAAGGGTATCAATTGGTATCCAAAAAGAGGAGGGGAAGACCAAAGTGGCTGCTTCCCCCCAGGGAAGACTTAAAGTGAACTTCGACGGTGCCTCAAAAGGAAACCCGGGGCCTTTTGGGGCAGGCTTTATCATCAGAAATGAAGTCGGGAAGGTGGTCTAGGTAGCTTCGAAAAGGCTCTCATCAGGCACAAACAATGAAGCAGAATGTGTTGCATTATATGAAGGTGTCAAATTCTATGTAGATAATAATTGGCATCATGTGGATTTTGAAGGGGATTCCTTAATTGTAATCAAAGCTGTGTCATCCAAAAGTGCACCAAGTTGGAAGCTAAAGTCTTGGATTGGCAGAATCAATGCTCTCCTGGAACAGATTGACAGTTTATAAATTTCTCATATTTTCAGGGAGGCGAATGCGGCTACAAATTGCTTATCAAAATTTGGAATAAAGCAAAAACCCGAAATGATTTTCTCAAATGTCCCGTCTTCCTGGGAAGGCCTATCACAAATATTGGAAGTAGATATGAATGTGTTGTTGGATGGCCAGTCAGCCTGCCTCAAGGGCGCGTAGAGTTTTGGTCTCCTGAGTAGTTTTTCCCCTGTATTTGGCTTGCTCCTTGACAGATTGCCAAGTATTTTCAACGGTGGTAATTGGTTTTCCTATGTTGCTTTGGAGGGTATCTTTGATTTGTTGTGTTTTTTGCAGGTCAATTTTCCCATCAAGCAGAGGTGGAGCGTAATTGTTTGTATGTAGGGGTTATGGATTTTTAGGCTGGGACAGGCCTATTCACTGTACTTGAGCAATCTCAATAAGTTTTTGCTCCCCCACCATGTAAATATTTTCAGAGTTGCAATGGATGAGTGCTGTCCTCTCTGACAGCAATTTGTCAAAAAAAAAAAAAAACAATTCTAGTTTTGAAACAATGCAAAAACAAAATAATAATGAAATATCTTGTATGAATGTAAATGAGAATGAAATCTCTTATATTGATGAAAATGAGAATGAAATCCCTTGTATGTTTGAAAACGAATGAAAATGAAATCCCTTGCATGAATGAAAATGAAACCACTTGTATGAATGAAAATGAAAATGTTTTTTTTACAATTGATAGAGATGTCTTAGATAACCTTCTTGGTAAAATTTCTTGGAGACAAATGAGAACTCATGGAAATAGATTATATAAAAAAAATTATAGAAAGAAATTAGGATTTCAATGTCAACTCATGATGCAATTGATGAAAATGTGAAAAATACGAAAAGTGATGAAAAAATTAAGAATTTTTGTAAAACCAAAAAAAAAAGATGATTCAGTAGAACAAGTCATATCTAGTGTGGCCAATGCTATTGATTCTATAGGAAAGAAAAGTCGATCTAAAGATAAGAATGCATCACGTCGTGTAATAATGATTGATCTAGTTAATGAATCAACTTCAAATAAAAGAATGTTAAGTAAGATTAGAAAATATATAAAAGTAAATCCTAAAACTTTGATAAGTCACTAAAAGAAGAGAAAGTATTGAAAATGATCCAATTAACCAATGGAGTTTTAGTGGTAGATTCCTAAGTTTAGACATGAAATTAACTAATGAAATCAAATATTTAATCAAAAAATATTGGCATGATAACACAAGAGTATCACCTAATAATAGAGATGTTTTAAAGTTAAGGGTGGGATAAAAATATGTGACCCTCATCCAAAGCATCTTTTAGATATGACTCAAACTGAATTTAATAAAAAGATGACTTAAAGTGAATTTTATAAAAAGTTTTTAGATGATTCAATCTTACCAAATATTAGCATAAGACAAAGATCATTCGAGAATTGTAAACCTTGGTATGTTAGAATTAATAAACAATGAATCTCTTGTTGTAAAACTCATGTACAATTTTGTTATTATTATGATAGTTTTCGATATATACATTGTACTTTGAATGCTAACCAAATTATGTAGGAAATTTGTGGTATTAATATGCTACCTAAAACAATCAAAGATTTTATAGCAGGTTTGTTTTGTGAACCCTCTAATGGAAACTTATTTTATTTAAATGTATGTATTTTTGGACAATGCAATAGATGTGGAAACTTTTCATTGTTAGGAGAATGTATACATGAAAGTAGTTTACATGAATTTGGACAACAATTAATGGATGTTAAAAAATTTTAAAATGTTGAATATTCTTTAAATGATGGAAAATTTGGAAAACGTTGTGAGCTAATTGTAGAAGAATTTAGTGTGCATGCATTTATTAGAGAATTTAAAGTTAAGATTGTACCTAAATATGTAAAATTCTCTCAATATGCTCATTGGCTTGATGGTCACTTTCGTACATATAAAAACACATTTCCAATTGGAACTATATTGTCAATTGTTGATTTTGCAAAAAACTATACTCTTGCTCCACAAGAAGAAATTCAATCCCAATATTATAATTCAGTGTAGGTAGCCATATTTGTTCATATTGTATATAGACGTGCAAATGATAGTAGAGAAGATAATAGATTTTTTTTGAGAGAGTATCATTTGTATGTGAGTGATAATCGATTACATTCATATGAGTTTGTTCAATATTGTTTTAATACATTTTATAAAAATTTAAAAGAGAGAAATTCAAATGAGAGAACATCTCATATAGTCGGATAATTGTACAGGTCAATTCAAGAATGCTAGAGTTTTTATTGGTTATGTAGAGCTCATAAGGAAAATAATATCCAACACATGTGGATTATTTTTGAAGCTGGACATGGTAAAGGAGAACAAGATGGAGCAGGTGCATGTGTGAAAAGAGCTCTTCCTAGAGAACAACTAAAATTTGAGGATGCAGCAAAATTCAGAGATGCACATGCAATTGTAGATTGGTGCAACACAAAATTATCTACAGGAACAAGTGAGAGCTCAATAATTCGATGCTTCTTTTGGTTAGTTGAAGAAAATGATATTCTTACTTGACAAGATTGTGAAACAATTAATGGATCAACAAAATGGACTTCGTTTAAGAGTTCAAATGCAAACACGTGGACAATATGGACAAGGGAGCTTGCATGTTTTTTTCAATTTTGTATTGTAGGTGATTGGGAGGCGTGTGAAAATATAAAATGGGTCGAAGAATGGCAACAAAGAGCCTTAACACCAACATCATCACATGGTCAACATGGAATGACAATTGAAGAAGATAATCAAGTGTTTGCAGCATTAGATGATTATGATTGTGTTTCAGACCTTGTACAAGAAGGTACATTAAATTGAATTCATTTTTTTATTATACTATTTTTTAATATATATAATTTTATATGTATGCATGTGTGAATTAAATATATGCCACTTTTTATTGAATTAAATATTTTTTTACATAACATGTGTATGTTGTTGTTGCACCTGAGGGGAATGAAGAGGAGACAAAGTATTAGTTGGCTAGATATGTTGAGAGAAAACATAATTTGGTACATCCTAGGGTGGATGATGACAATTTTGAGTATCCAACTATTTTTGTGGTTGTTGTTGACACCTGGCTTCGAAAATATCTAATAAGAAAGAATGGTTTTCCTACATTTAAAGACTATGAAAGACACAAGAAGATTATACATTACTCACATTTGATTTTGGCAACCAATGTAAAACTAATTAGATATCAAGGGAGGCCTGCTAATAAAGTGTTATGGACACTTTCAATGGATGATCATGAGACAATCATAGATGCATTACAAAAAAGAAAGGATGCAAATGGTACAATGGAATAAATAAATATAGGTAAGTATATAGTTGTATATATATTTAATTGATAGTTTATATATAGTTAAAAATTTATCATATAACTTAGAATCAAGGCTAACGTGTATCTCCCCTTAATCCATATTCTTATGTTAGTCTTAACTCATTTCCTAATTATAGTTTTAAATCAATTTTTTTTGTTTTAGGTCTTCCAAAACTAGATGCATTACAAAAAAGAGAGGATGTGAAAATATATTACAATGGAATTTGATTCTAGATATAGGTAACTATATAGTTCTATACATTTAATTGATAGTCAAAATATAAAACTAAAGAATTCAATTTCATTTTATAAAAAGTTTATAATTGATTCCATATCCCCTTAAGTCATCCTCTTAGGACCCCTTAATCCATCCTCTTATCTACCCTTAATCCATCCTCTTGCATCCCCTTAAGTCACTCTCTTAACTCCCCTTAAGCCATCCTCTTAGGACCCCTTCATCCATATTCTCTTATCTACCCTTAATCCACCCTATTGCATCCCCTTAAGTCACTTCCTTAACTCCCCTTAAGCCATCCTCTTAGGACCCCTTAAGCCATATCCTCTTAGGTACCCTTAATTCATTCTCTTAACTCCCTTTAAGCCATCCTCTTAGGACCCCTTAAGTCATTGTCTACCTACTCTCCTCCCCATCATCTCACATCTCCCCCCTCTTAGGGTTTAGGATCAAGAGGGTATATGGTATAGGGTTGAGAGTTGAGGTTTCATCCCTTGGGCTTTACGTCCTAGGGTTGATGGATATGGTTTAGGTTTTAGGTTTTAGGGTTTAGGGTTGACAAGATGCTTAGAATAACAAATCTATTATGGGTTAAGGGTTAAGGTTTCATCTTGTATGCTTTAGGTCCTAAGGTATAGGGTTTAGAGTTGACAAGATGCTTAGAATAAAAAATCTATTATGGGTTGAGGGTTAATGGTTCATGCCCTAGGATTTAGGTCCTAGGGTTGAGGGAAAGTGTTTAGGGTATAGAGTTGACAAGATGCTTAGAATAACAAATCTATTATGGGTTGAGGTTTAATGGTTCATCCCCTAGGTTTTAGGTCCTAGGGTTCAGGGTTTAGAGTTGACAAGATGCTTAGCATAACAAATCTATTATGGGTTGAGGGTTAATGGTTCATCCCCTAGGCTTTAGGTCCTAGGGTTGAGGGATAGAGTTTAGGGTTTAGGGTATAGAGTTGACAAGATGCTTAGAATAAGAAATCTATTATGGGTTGAGGGTTAATGGTTCATCCCCTAGGCTTTAGGTCCTAGGGTTGAGGGAAATACTTTAGGGTTTAGGGTTGACAAGATGATTAGAATAACAAATCTATTAGGGTTAAGGGTTCATATCTTAGGCTTGAGGTCCTAGGGTTTAGGGTTTAGGATTTTGATGGTTAACAAGATGCTTAGAATAACAAATCTATTATGGGATAAGGGTTAAGGGTTCATCTCCTAGGCTTTAGGTCCTAGGGTTTAGGGTTTAGGATTTCTAGGGTTGACAAGATGCTTAGAATAACAAATCTATTATGGGTTTAGGGTTCATCTCCTAGGCTTTAGGTCGTAGGGTTTAGAGTTTAGGATTTATAGGGTTGACAAGATGCTTAGAATAACAAATCTATTATGGGTTAAGAGTTCATCTCCTAGGCTTTAGGTCCTAGGGTTGAGGGTTTAGGATTTTTAGGGATGACAAGATGCTTAGAATAAAAAATATATTATGGGTTAAGGGTTAAGGGTGCATCTCCTAGGCTTTAGGTCCTAAGGTTTAGGGTTTAGGATTTCTAGGGTTGACAAGATGCTTATAATAAAAAATCTATTATGGGTTAAGGGTTAAGGGTTCATCTCCTATGCTTTAGGTCCTAGGGTTCAGGGTTTATGATTTTTAGGGTTGACAAGATGCTTAGAATAACAAATCTATTATGGGTTAAGGGTTCATCTCCTAGGCTTTAGGTCCTAGGGTTTAGGTTTTAGAAATTCTAGGGTTGACAAGATGCTTAGAATAACAAATATATTATATGTTAAGGGTTAAGGGTTCATCTCCTAAGCTTTAGGTCCTAGGGTTTAGGATTTAGGATTTCTAGGGTTGAAAATATGCTTAGAATAACAAATCTATTATGGGTTAAGGGTTCATCCCCTAGGCTTTAGGTCTTAGGGTTTAGTGATATACTTTAGGGTTTAGGGTTTAGGATTTAAGGTTGACAAGATTCTTAGAGTAACAAATCTATTATGGGTTAAGGGTTCATCTCTTAGGCTTTAAGTCCTAGGGTTTAGGGTTTAGGATTTCTAGGGTTGAAAAGATTCTTAGAATAACAAATCTATTATGGGTTAAGGGTTCATCTCCTAGGCTTTAGGGTTTAGGATTTCTAGGGTTGACAATATGATTAGAATAACAAATCTATTATGGGTTAAGGGTTCATCTCCTAGGATTTAGGTCTGAGGGGTTAGGGTTTAGGATTTCTAGGGTTGGAAAGATGCTTAGAATAAAAAATCTATTATGGGTTAAGGGTTAGGGGTTCATCCCCCAGGCTTTAGGTGCTAGGGTTGAGGGATACTTTAGGATTTAGGGTTTAGGGTTGAGAAGATGCTTAGAATAACAAATCTATTATGGATAAAGGGTTCATCGCCTAGGCTTTAGGTCCTAGGGTTTAGGATTTAGGATTTCTAGGGTTGACAAGATGCTTAGGATAACAAATCCATTATGGATTAAGTTTTAAGGGTTCATCTCCTAGGCTTTATGTCTTAGGGTTTAGGGTTTAGTATTTCTAGGGTTGACAAGATGCTTAGAATAACAAATCTATTATGGGTTAATGGTTAAGGGTTCATCTCCTACACTTTAGGTCATAGGGTTGAGGGTTTAAGATTTCTAGGGTTGACAAGATGCTTAGAATAACAAATCCATTATCGGTTAAGGGTTAAGGGTTCATCTCCTAGGCTTTAGGTCTTAGGGTTTATGATTTCTAGGGTTGACAAGATGCTTAGAATAACAAATCCATTATGGGTTAATGGTTCATATCCTAGGCTTTAGGTCTTAGGGTTTAGGGTTTAGGATTTCTAGGGTTGACAAGATGCTTAGAATAACAAATCTATTATGGGTTAAGGGTTAAGGGTTCATCTCCTAGGCTTTAGGTCATATGGTTTAGGGTTTAGGATTTCTAAGGTTGACAAGATGCTTAGAATAACAAATCCATTATGGGTTAAGGGTTAAGGATTCATCTCCTAGGATTTAGGTCCTATTATGGGTTGAGGGTTAAGTGTTCATCCCCTAGGCTTTAGGCCCTAAGATTGAGGGATAAGGTTTAGTTTGAGCTACCCTTAATCCATAATCTTGCGTCTCCTTAAGTCATTCTCTTAACTCCCCTTAAGCCATCCTCTTAGGACCCCTTAAGTCATATCCTCTTAGGTCCCCTTAATCCACCCTCTTGCATCCCTTTATGTCATTCTCTTAACTCCCCTTAAACCATTCTCTTAGGACCCCTTTAAACCATATCCTCTTAGGTCCCCTTAAGTCATCCTCTTGCATCCCCTTAAGTCATTCTCTTAACTACCCTTAAGCCATCCTCTTAGGACCCCTTTAAGCCATATCCTCTTAGGTCCCCTTAAGTCATCCTATATTTTGTACCCTTAAATCCATTCATTGAGCATCCCCTTAAGTCATCCTCTTAGGACCCCTTAAGTCATATCCTCTTAGGTCCCCTTAATCCACCCTCTTGCATCCCTTTATTTCATTCTCTTAACTCCCCTTAAGCCATTCTCTTAGGAACCCTTAACTTAGGTACCCTTAATCCATCCTCTTGCATCCCCTTAATTCATTCTCTTAACTACCCTTAAGCCATCCTCTTAGGACCTCTTCAAGCCATATCCTCTTAGGTCCCCTTAAGTCATCCTAGATTTTGTACCCTTAAATCCATTAATTGAGCATCCCCTTAAGTAATTTTTAATTATCTTTAATCATTTTTGTTTCAAGTCTCTCACATTGGTGTTCAATACTTGTGCATTGAACAACTCATGACAATTAGTATAATAGATCCAATTTTCTAAGATCCAACTCATGACATCACTTGAATTTGTAAGGAATTTCTAAGATCCATTTTTCTAACTTTTAGTAAATTGTTATTTTCTCACATGAATTAGAGTTAAATGACTCATAAAACATATAGTTACTTTACTTACATTAATTATTTTTGCAGGTTCCTACCAAGTCGATCTACCATGATTGTCATTGTAAAAAAATTCCATCATATAAATTATGTAAATATCAATTTGTGGACTTGAACTAAAAGTGGATAAGCTTTAATTGAATTTATATGCACATTTGTTTCATCATGTTATAGTTGTATACATTATATTTTTGGTCGATGTATGAACTTCAATAAACTTATAAATCACTTTTTATATTGTTCCAATTTTATCTTATACATTTTATATATGTCAAGTATAGATTTTTGTTTAGTGATGAATATTTGCTAGATTGGAAAATAGTTAAAATTAGGCCCTTAATTTATTATGAATATGATCTAAACTATAAGGAATGTATTAAATCTTCACCTAACCATGTGATTTTATTTAACTTTGAAAGTCTTCATTTTAAGACATCTAAACTTCATTCAACAATGGCATCTAAATATATGCAATTTGATTCTAGACAAGAATTTATAGTGCATTCTTGAAAATTTAGATAAAAAATATATATGTGAGTGCATCTAATAATCATAATGAACATAACATGTACGTGAGCACATTTAAGATCAAAGTATATTAAAATCCACATGAAATGCTAGATATATCTGTAGACACTAAAAAATGTCCCGAATGATATCATACACTCAAATCATGTATACTAACATCATTTCCTCTTGAAATCCATCCTCTTTTCACTTAATTAATTAAATTAGCCTAGCTATTTAATTAATTCCATCATTTTTGTCTATTAACCTAATTTATCAGATCGAGTTAATTCACCCCCTTTCGCACTAACATTTCATCTCATTAAATTAAATAAATCAAAGTATTTAATTTAATTCCCTAAGTCCTCTTATTTAATTAAATAAACCTAAGTTATTTAATTTAATGTCATTTCACCTTTCCCCCATTCATTAAATCATTTAATTTAAAGAATATCACTTTAGTCCCCTAATTGTATGATTAAACCTTGTTTAATTAACAATTATCTAATTAATCCAATTCTTCCCACTTGCAAGGGAATATTCTAAAAGAATATTCCCCCTTTGCACAATTTAATTTAGTTTTAATTAACTAAATAACCCTTTTCCTCACCCATATGAATATTCCAAAGAATATTCTTTCTCTTCCAAACACTTGAAAAAGGGAATATTCTCACTTGGCTTCTTGAGCAAGCTAAACTTGACACCTCTTGAGCAAGTTAACTTTTGACCTCTTGAATAGGTCAAAAGTGTGTTTGTTTGAAATGAATGAGAACCCTTGATTAAATCTCATCTTGCATTCTCATCTGAATGAGAAACTGTGATCCATGCCTCCTATTTCCTCCATTCTTGACAATTGATTAACCTTTTTTTTATCTCAACCCTCCATTTCTCATTTGCTTTCCTATAAATAAAACACTATTTGGAGGCAAATGAATCCATCTTTTAATTGCAAACTTATGTTGTTGAAATCACTCACACTCACACTCATGCTTTACTCACATTTAGCATATTTTAGTTCATTTTTAGTTGCATATTAGCTTCAAGCTTCCATTAATGGCTTCCATGCATCCATCTTAGCTTGTTTATAAATTAGGGTTTGAATCTTTTAGCTTAGAATTAGCTTAGATTAGCTTAGCTTTTGCATATTTAGATCAATTTTAGCATAAAATCATGTTAATTTAGCTTGCATCGTGTTCAATTTAGTGTAAATCATATTTTCATCCATTTATGACAACAATTTCTTCGATTTTGTTTAATAGATTCGATTGAAACAAGCTCACTGATCACAGGATTGGGAAAGGGTCGTTGTTCTGCATCAACATGACACCAATTCCAAAACAAGATAAGTTTCAAATGGGGTAGAATAGACATTTCAATGTTTTAATATTTAGATTACTTCATTTCAATAAATGTTTAGTTTATCTTTAATTTGAATGATCTTGTTTGAAGATTGAATATTAGTGGCTACGTTATGCTTCGATTCATCATGGATCAAGCGTGATCAGCCCATACTAGTATCCTTGGTCGACAATACCTAAAGCTAGTCTAGAATTTAAAAAATGAACGAAAATGCATCTAGAAAAATATATTAAAGTCAACTCATATAAATAAGCACAAGCACAATCATAATGTATAATGTATGTGAAATGACATGAAATAACATTTGAAATGTATATGTCAAGTGGCAGATATATATAAATAAAACTATCTATAGTCTGTAAAATAAAACTATCTAACTATCAAGACGATAAATCAAATCAAGTCTCCTCTTCGTTCCACGTGTACTAGATGGACCTATATCATGCTGTAGAAGAGTACAAGAAACTTGAAATTAGATAAAGTTAAAGAAATTTTAATTTAATTTAACATAATTGATAAAATCATTAAATTAATTTTTAAATCTAAACAACCGAAAGTATGCATAAATTATCGTCTAATCATTTGAATATACTAACACATTTTGTTCAATGGGTGGTATAACTGTCGATTAAGGACAAAATGATTGAGATGATAATTCATGGGTATTCAAATAAAGTAAACAATGTAGGTTAGAAAATATTAGTGATAAAAATTATTTTAATTGAATAGGAAATATAGTAAAGTTTAGGACCTCTAATAACATGGTCTTGTGGTCATGACCCTAATCAGGAGCCTGCCTACCACCTATAAGGACACTGCTATCATCCTACATATATGTACATATATATATGATACATGTATTGATTTAAATTTATATTTAAATTTGAAAACTTAAAATAATCATAGTATATCTAGTGAGTTTTTAAAGCACATGTAAATTTCAAACTTAGATAACTGTTGAAAGCACACACCAGAGATGGCCCATGCATAAAATTTGATGATGACTCAAGAGCACTTGCCACACCTTGTGATTGGTTGGTCATGGATATCACATGACCTCCCTGCATAGATACAATATATCATTTCACACATGTGTACAATTTAAAATTAAATTAGATATGGACATAAATTAATATATATATATATTGGTTTACTTGACCATAAGGTGTGCCCACTTCTACAACTATCGATGTGAAACAAACACAATCATATCGATATGGCCTCCTATGATCATGCATCTACACTGAATATTTTTTGAATTAATATGATAGATAATTTAATGTTACCATTTACATGAATTTTGCATATTTTTGTGAATGCTTTGCCTAGACCTACTCAAACATGGAAAAACAAACAAACATTAGTCCTTAAACAAGTATAAACAAGCATTCCCCATGAAATTCATTCAAACACAATAACATGAAATCAAAGAAAAATATCAAGTAATCTACTAAAGAAATCCTATTCTAATGCTCAAACCAGCATCCCATGGGGGAATTGGTGCTTCTTTGATGTGGAAAGAAGCCCTTTCCAAATTCCTTGATAAGCTTGATGATGGATGTGTGATTCTTGATGCAAAATGCCAATAACCTTGCTATGAATGATGAACTCTCATGCTAACATGGATGAAATGTGGATGAAAATGAGCATAATGGTCTTGCATGGATTGTGGATTCCAAAACAAATAGAGAAGGCCTCTATTTATAATGGAGAATGATTGAAGAATGAGGAATAGATGAATGTGGGATTAAAATTGAACCAATGGAATTGTGCCACTTGTCAACATGCTAATGAAGGAGAGTGGAGCACATTTTGAACAATGTGCATGTTAAATGCATGTAGGTGGAATTTGAAATTAAAAAGATGGCTTATGTAAGAAGAGTTGTAAGAGGAGTTAATGCCAAGTTGGCTCAAGGAGAAGACATGTAAGAGCCTTTAATGCCAACTTGGAGGAAAAAATTACTTTAGGAAAGAGAATTCAAATAAGTGGAATATTCCAAGAATATGCCACATTTGAATGAAAATAGAGGAATTAATAAATCAAATAAATTGATTTACATGTGCAACTTGCAAAAGCTAGAGGAATGGAGGATTTAGGAGTTAATTAATTTGTGATTAATTAACTTAGATGGAATTAGTTGATCTAACATTTGATATAGATACTTAGATTTATTTAAATCAGATGAGAGGACATTGGAAGATTGGTAATTTAATTAAATAAATTTGATTTATTCAATTAAATAAAGAACATTAGGATTAAATTAAATAAAATTGATTTATTTAACCAAAGAGAGCACATTAGGACTTAATTAAATAAAGTTGATTTATTTAATTAAAGAGGAATTAAGATTTAATTAAATAAAGTTGATTTATTTAATCAAAGAGGAAAATGATGAAATAACTTGATAACATGTATTATCTTATTAAGGAGGAAATTTAATGAATTTAATTAAATAAAGATTATTTGAAATTAAATGATTAGTAAAGAAGTGATCAAGGAGGAATCAAAGTTAGTGAATCGAAGTCGAGTGCATGATATCAATCAGGATAATTTACGTGTCTACATTTTTCCCCTCTTTGAAGCAATGTACTTGTGTTGGTTCAAAAAATAATCTTGCCAATGTCAAAATTAAAAAAAAAATTGATTTTTTTGGATGACCCAGTGGAAAGAAGTATATTGGTACACTACCCTCTCGAGAGATCGAGTGAAAAGTTTGATTTGAGGGTCGATCTCGCGACAAAGAGGTTCAAGATGGACGTATGGATGGTTATGATGATGATGCAAATAAGATGGTTTATGAGATGCTTAGAATAACCAATCTATATTATGGTGCAATGATGGAAATGCAATGCATGTGAAATGATATGAATGATATGCAACATGCTGATGGTTTGTGGATGCATGATAGATTAGCATGAAAGAAGATAGAAGAATGAGAGGGATCAACCCTTGATTTCAAGAAGATACAGAAGTCCAACAAGTCTATGAGTCGTTGAGACTTTATTAGATATGATGATGAATGATGATGATGTTTCGCTTATCCAGGATTGGGGACGTAAAGAGCTTACTTTCCTTATGTTTGATAACACACATAGATATGATGCATCAAGGTATAAAGAACCAGGATGGCGTTGTACCTAGTGAGATAGACTTTGACTCAACAATCAAATAGGAGTATTCTTGTTCACACCTAGCATACAAAACCCTATTTAGAATGCAATTCAGATATTTTAAACATCTCAGACCAAAACATAGAAAGGCAAGCCTTCCTATGTGGTCAACAAGATACCTAAAACACCCTCCCTACAGACCAAACAAAGTAATCATGACCAAGGTTATATTACAAGAGTATCCAACAAGCACAACAAACAAAAGTTAATGATCATTTCCCCATTCCTTTCTCTCTAAATCATTTTGTTTAGACATCATCGAGAGGTCATTGGAATGAGCACAATAAGATAAGTCAACAAGACAAAGATCAAGTAAACAAACAAGCCAATGTTCTTCATACCTCTAGCCAAGACTAAACTACGGTGATGCCTGATGTTGATGTCCATTGTAGGAAGGATGCATCCTAGGTCATGATGTTATCAGATGATTTGGGACAAACTGGATGATGGGCTATTAATATCAAGAGTTGACCAACTTGTTTACCTACTGACCTAGACTTGATACCTTTGACGCTTGAGTTTTAACTTGTAACCTGCTAGACTTGTTTTAGATTGTCGTACCAAAGGTTGAGGACGATGATGATTTATTGTGAGCGGATGTTTATTGTAGGTGAAAGCGAGATGGGATGGATGGATTTTTTTCAAATATTTGGATGTTTTTGAAATGTTTTGAGGCTATTTTTTGCTATTTTTAAGATGTTTTACAAATGTTTTGATTTTCAAAATTTCCAATGTTTTTGTGTTTTCTAAAATTTTATGAATGTTTTTGGATTTTGTGTCTTGGGGTCTGATCAAAGATTAGCCTTGCCTACATTTAAGCTCAGAGATGACGTAGTTTGAATACCATGTTTTTTTTACATTTTCTAACTTTTTGACCTGTTTTGGGATTTTGATATGTTCTAGATGTTTTTGGGTTTTCTTGGTTTTTTGAATGTTTTTGGATTTTTGCGTGATTTTGATGATTTGGATATGGATATGTGTGACAATATCAGTGATTTGTTTTGATATTTTGTTGAAAACCAAGCTAAGGTTGATTGATCTAGTTGATGGATTGATGATGATAACATTGTTGAGGATACACAACAATGCAAGGATAGTGTTAAGCAACACGAGGACTGGGAAGGATATCCCAAGATGATGAGGGATTGATTGGATTCGATTGATGGATTGATGATTATAACATTGTTGAGGATACACAACAATGCAATGATAGTGTTAAACAACACGAGGACTGAGATGATGATGGATTGATTGGATTTGATTGATCAAGATTTGTGAAGATTGGTTTGGAACAAAAGTTGTTTGAATGATTTGATGTGATGTTGAAGCACACGTTAGATGCAACTGATATTGATTGTTTGGATTGATGTTTGATGAAAGATAAAGCTTGATAAGGAACATCTTCTCGTCAAAATATGTCATGGGCTAGTGATTTGGATTGTGCTCACAAATGCCTTGACCAATTTGATTTCATGTTTACCAATGTTCGGATCACCACATAAGTTGGAGGATATAGATCAAGATTTATTCCCGAAGCAAGATGTACATATCTACCCCTATTGTCTAGCAATGTATGGAATACCATGGGTGGATGCTTGGATAGGTGTGTGGACAGATGGATATGGATTATCTTGCAATAAGATAAGGTGTTCAAATAAAGAATGTTCTTTTTTATAATGCTTCATGGCTCAGATAATGCTGGGTAGGATGTGATCAATGAAAATGACCCATGTCAAGATGTTTACCATAAGCAAGTGTAAAGTGAACACCAAAATTTGTGAAGATCAAGATAACTTGGACTATGGACATAGAGGGATGAAAATGGATTGGATCAATGGTTTATGGATGAATGGATTTATTATGGATGAGATGGATGGAATGCTGGATTTATTATGGATGGGATGAGATGATTCGACTTGAACTAGCACACGCAAATGCTCAATTCTACACATGACGCATGTTTTCTAGGTTTTCATCATGGTACATGTCCAAAGCACCACCATAGTGGTTTTCACTGGAGGACGATTTTTTTCTTTACTGTTTTCAATCCTTTTTTTTTTCATATTTTTTGATTGTTTTGTATTTTTCTGTGAAAGATTTTTAAGTTCATCCTGAATCACTTTGTGGTGTTGATGTAGATGCTTCCCGTCACAATGTGCCATTAATATCCTACCTGAAGAAGTTGTTTTGCCAAGGTACGTGCACTTGAATACAACTTTTGAGATTCCTAATCTGCTTTGTTGATACTAGAGTTAACTTTTTCTTTGTGTGCCCATCACGATAGAGTGTCTTTTGAATCCTTATGATGAAGGGTTTTCGCCAATACATGGTTAATGTGTGAATTAGATATCACGTGTGAAGGCGTGGATGGAGTGTGTTTAGGAATAAAAGATGGATTGGTTGATAGTTTGGAACCTTTGAATCTTCAAACTTGGGAAGATGAGCAATGATGGGTGGATACAGAAGTGTGTGTGGAATTAGAACCAACTAATTGATATAATTTGTACGTTGCTTCAAAATCCTTCTTTTTCCTTTGTGGACATCTTTGATGGATACTTTTCCCTTTTTTATTTTTCCCCATAGTTTCTTTGACTAATGGAGTTCGATAGGGATAATCTTTCTTTGTATTCTTTGGCATCCATGTGAATTTTATTTTTCTAGTATGTTGCTCAACTTCTTTTTCTTTGATAATGTTCTTTGTGCTTTGATTTAACTCTTTCTTTTGATGTTGGTGTAAGGTAGGGGGACCTCCACATGCAGGGCCCCAGGTCACAGAGGGCCAAGATGCGGAAAGCTTCCCTAACTTACCTCAACTAAATGGGATGTTTAGGGTATGAGGATGAGAATGATGACGACTATAGCTACAATCCTAAGTTTCGAAGTAGGGCTAGGCAAGTCAGTTTTCATGTTCAACACTATGGCTCAAGGAGCTCTTTGCCCGAGGACGAAAGCGCGGTCTTTGGATGACAGCGCAATGAGCTGGCATCTCTAAAGTGCACCGGCATTCGTAGGGCCAAACAATAGAAGAGACAAGGTTAAACCTATTAAAACAGGCTAACAACCCAACTAACTATTAGTAAAGGGCCAAAATAACGAGATTAAGTAAATGAAATATTCTCTAATATGGTATAGCAAAAATATGAGAGTCAAGGTGGCAAGAAGGATCTCACAAAAGAACTCGTTCACCAGTTAGCTCCTCAAAAACACGTCCACCTACACATAGAAAGAGAGGAAAATGTTTGGTGGCTGTATAGGGGCCTGCCTCAGTCAAACCCCCATTTAGGTGTTTCCACCTCCACGGACAACCAAAGAAATGAGATAAATAAAGTAATATAATGAAAAGCACAAAAGCACTACAAAATAGTAAAGTGCTAACTCAACCAAGTGATAGAAGAAAAGAAAGGGAAGCTTACCACCTCCACCAAGAGAACTCAAGGCTGCTTGGGGGAGAAAATGAGAGTACTTGAGCCTCTGTTGCAATGGTGTTTCGTTCCCAACTTGTTCTACCAAAGATGGAGTGTTGTGTTTGCTACAATGGAGAGCTTGAATGCTTGGAGTGAGTGGAAGTGAGCTTGTGAAGCGATAAAATAAGTATCTAAAGTTGTGAAGAAGCTTGTAGAAGTTAGAATGCATGTGGAAGGAATGAATTTGAAGAAGGACTGAAAGAAATGGCCATATTCAGTCAGTCGGCCGAAGGGGGCATTACAACTTGACTCCCAATAAGAAGTGTAATGCCTCTATAGGTTCAACTATAGGAATCTTCCAAGGACGTAAGCGCGTCGCACAAATGATTGCGCACCGTGCGGGCGTCCCTAATAGAAATGCCTCCACCGACACTCAAAACAAGTGCCAATTGGGATGCAAGCAATGGACTTAGGTGGAATTAAGCCTCTGATCTTAGTTTTCTAAAGTGGAGAGGGAAAAAGGGGAGAATTTGCACATGGGGTGCAACTTCACTCCTATACATTTTTCCCCCACTTTAGTGAGCACGAGTAATGATGAGTGCTTAGTAAAGGAGATCAAGGAGAGAGTGTAAGGTTAGAAATGTATACTTGAACCATCAAGGAAGCAGAGCTTGGTCTCGCATACCTGAAGGTACAGGGAAAGCAAAGGACTTCATAGCTGCTCAAAACTATGAAGTTGAAGAGAGAAAGTGCCTTACAGGTTCTCGGTCCTGTAAGGAAGGTGTCCCCCAAAAATTATAACATGGAGGATACCCTGTGAAGCAAGCACCTTACAGGCTCTTAGTCCTACAAGGAAGGTATCCCCCAAAAACTCTAGCTTGGAGGAGACCCAAAGGAAGCGCTCTATAGGCTCTCAATGTTGTAGGGAATGTATTCTCCAGGAAATCAAGCACAAAGAGTACCCAAGGAAGTTCCCTACAGGATCTTAGTCCCATAGGGAAGGTATTCTCCATGAACTCAAGCATGAAGAACACTCGAGGAAGCACTCCATAGGCCCTCAGTCCTATAGGGAAGGTAACCCCCAAGATCTCTCGCATGGAGGAAACTCGAGAAAGCTCCCTATAGGCTCTCAGTCCTGCAAGGGAGCCACCCCCAAGATCTCTCGCATGGAGGAAGTTCAAAGGAAAGAAGACTTCGTAGAGTCAGAAAGTGACCATGTAGGCAAGTGAGTAGACAGTTGCACAAACTGTCGATAGTTTTGAAAACTTTCGAAGGGGTCCCTTGGGAACCCGACGTGAAGAGAGGGTCCACTCAAGGGATGCACAGTTTAGAAGTAGATGTTTTTCCTCTCGAATCAATCCTTCATCAAGGAATCCTTTTGAAATATGCTCACTTCATCAAGGAATTCGAAAGGAAGAATATGCCCCCACGCGAGGGGAAGATTCAAGTTGTTCCTACTTTGGAGAAAGGTTTAAGTCCTTTCTTTACGAACCCATGATGAAGGAAACATGTTTCGTTAGGGTTTCAAGTTGAGAATATGATTCTAAAGAAAGGTTTGCGAGTATTTTCGAGAAAAGATCCGTTGGCAATGAATGTGTTTTCTGAAAAATAAAATTGTTAAAGAAAGAACATTGTCACATAGAGGAGGGAGAACTCAAGCAAAGAAGAGAGAAAGATAAAGAGGGAGCAAAAGAAAGAAAACAAAAACAAAGGGCATAGGGGTAGCCTGATATTTTAGGGTTAGAACTACTCATAAATATATATATATATAGATATGTATAGTAATAGTATATAAATGAACTATCATCAACTCCCTACTATATCAAACCATGTGAAGAATGCACGAGAAGACAACGTAAAAATAAAAAATTGGGTCAACATGGAAGGGAACCCTAAATGCCCCCAATGCTTTGCATCATCCCTAATTTATTGAAAATCAAGCACAAACATGGAAGAATGATGATACAAATAGGAGAAGGTTTATGACACAAAAACCACGCCTGTATCCAAGCACCAATAGGGGTGACGAGGGTCATCTAGGCACACATAGCATGATCACAGGGGAACACATCACAAAACACACACACACAAGATCAAGAATAGGCCTCCTCCTAACATTGATCAACCAAGAGGTCATCCGCTTCCCACTCTAGATCACCGTAGGGGGAAGGAGGACGATCCTGTAGTGGAGGGATGTTAAGAAGAGGGGAGTCTGACCCTCCCGCAACAAGGGCTAAGGAATAGGGCCCCTCGAGGTCCTCTCCACCAAGCTCTTGTGGAGTCAAGGTCAGCGATTTTGTGAAGATTGCTGACAAGGCCGGAGCTTCATCCTCAAAGTTAAACATGCACCCCATAGGAGTGTCGTGTCTAACTTTAGTGGATGGGGTAGGCTGAGCCTGAGATTCACCACTGGGCTCGCCGAATGACTTGGGAGTGGTGACAAACTCAGGGGAAGATGGGATTGGTTTCGTCACTCGGACAAAACAAGTCAACATAGGACCACCTTGTGAAGGAGGTGGGATTCTCTTATGCCCATCATTGTCAGAAGGACCACTCTCCACCTCTTTCTTTTTCGGAGGAGATGAACTCCTCAACAAACGAAGCTAGAGGTGTGGAAGAAGAGGAGGAAAGCACCGCAGTGAATACGACCAAAGTATTAACCATATCCACAGGCTTCAGAAAAGGCTCGATATCTGAAACAAACATCAGCAGGGGCGGCTCCACCAAAGGAGTGATGAACACTTGTACTCCCTTTGGGTTAGGTGCATTCACACTCACAACGGAAGCCAAAAACAATGCAAAACTAGACTAGAGTGAGGCAGAAGGGAGGGAAGAGGGTGACACTATAGGAGGCCTTGAAGTAGGGGCAATCATCTCTTCCTCCCTCATTTGCGAGGTGATCTGCTCGGATAAGAGAGCCTTTCGTCGACGCTTGCATTCATGGACAAGGAAGTTTCTTTGGCTCTTGGAGTTGGAGGCCAGAGACTGTGAAGGAGCAGAAGGCTCTTGCTCAATCATAGGAACATCCACTACGGTTGTTTCTGGTATAGGAATGGATTCCTGAATGGGAGCAGGAGAAACAGGCTATGGGATAGCGGGAGGAGTTGGCTCAAGAGCCTTGACAACGGGCCTCTTCCTGCTCACTACCTTGGGAGTAGAAGCGGTAGGAGGCTACGGAGTTCGAGACAAAGAGGACTCTCCTTGGGAGACCTTCTTGTCATACTGAAAAAGTCTAGGCTCCGTCAGAAGGACAGGAAGGTCAAATGTGAGATTCCTAGGCTTTCACCAAGCGGGCACTATAGGGTTCTCTTGCAGACAAGGAGCGGAACCTGATGGTACCATAATAGAGTGAGAAGAAGCATCAAATTGACCAACAAAAGAGGAAGGAGGATCATGAAACCACTTCTCTTCTTCCTTCTTTTGAGCCTTAGAGGAATCATTGTCAACCTTTAAGCAAGCCCTATGTGAAATAGCATAAGGCGAAGGAGGGTATCTAACTTTCGGCCTTAGATGCCCTTTCTTATAGTTCTGATATGTTCAGTGTAGAAGGTTCATCCTAGGTAGGAGAGGACCAATGGGCGCAAGGCAAGAGTAGTCCAAGGAGTAGTTGCCACGTGCAATCAGTGGTCTATAACCGATGTCGTGGATTACAGAACCCCTGTGAATAAAGTTTAGATGTTTATACACGATGGAGGGTACTGCGTTCATCGCTACCAACCAAGGGATACCCAATTTCACCCTAAAGAGCTCAGACCCAAGGATGATGTCAAACAAGAGGTTCATAGATTTAGGTCCCACTAGGACCAACAGGACAATACTACCTAAAGGGGGCACAAAAATCCCGTCCATTGTGCAAATAGTACTCACGGGTGCATCATACCCATCTTTATGTAAAAAGTTGATCAACATAATCTCCTCAGTGATTATGTTTACTTGTGACATCAGATCAACAAGAACACCCAATACGATGTTCCCATTTATCTGCATGGGAATATAAAGAGGAGATGGTTCTTTGTTAAAACCCATTGGCAGGTCCTGTGAAGTAAAGGTTATGCCAGTACCACTATCCACAAGTTGCATAGTGGGGATAGGTTGATGCATGAAGGAGGCCATAATGCACACTAGACAATACTTCCACAGAGTCCCTAAAGGTAAAAGGATAAGATAGTGACCCAATTAAGGTTTCGTCACGCAATACCCTTAGAACCTTCCAACTACGCGAACTAGGGGTTGCAGGTTGGGTTGCAAGGAAAAAACCTTACAACACTCCTAGAGTACGGGGAAAGGAACTGTCAGTATCACAAAAATGGACCCAAAATGGTTCATATTAGGTTCACCAAAATGTAAGGTAGCGGGACCTCCACGTGCAAGGCCCCAGGTCACAGAGGGCCAAGATGTGGAAAGTTTCCCTAACTTACCTCAGCTAAATGGGATGTTTAGGGTATGAGGATGAGAATGATGAGGACTATAGAGTCCTGCAACCACTCTACAATCCCGAGTTTCAAAGTAGGGCTAGGCGAGCCAGTTTTCAGGTTCAACACAATGCCTCAAGGAGCTCTTTGCCCGAGGACGGAAGTGTGGTCCTTGGATGACAGCACGGTGTGCTAGTGTCTCTAAAGTGTGCTTGCGTCTATATGACCAAAAAACATAAGAGACAAGGTTAAACCTATTAAAATAGACTAACAACCCAGCTAACTATTACTAAAGGGCCAAAATAATGAGATTAAGTAAACAAAATATTCTCTAATATGGTAAAGCAAAAATATGAGAGTCAGGGTGGCAAGAAGGATCTCACAAAAGAACTCGTTCACTAGCTAGATTCTCGAAAAAACGTCCACCTACACATAGAAAGAGAGTAAAATGTTGGGTGGTTGCATCGGGGGCCTACCTTAGTTAGACCACCCCTATTTAGGTGTTTTCATCTCCACGAACAACCAAAGAAATGAGATAAAAAAAGTAATATAATTGTTGTCAAACAGATTGCACCCTAATGCTTGAATATTGAAATTCAGCAATCTGTTGAAACATGGGAACTATCTTCAAGCTGTGGGTAATCCTATGGCGAAGATAGAACCTCTAGATTCTAGGTCGGCTTCCTATATGATGATCAATTAGGTACTTGAATGATTTTATTTGAGAAAAGGGTAAGAAGAACTATTACTAAATGCATGAAACTGTAACTAAAAACCTCGGTGATGCACCTAATGATGGTGTTGCATGCAACTTGTTTCACAATTACACTTCAATAATCCTATTCACACAACTAAATCTGAACAGTTTAACCACATAAATAATTAATATGAAGGCTTGACTATATTACTATCTTTGAAGGAAAAAACCGTCTCCACAACTAAGAATAGTAAAGTAAGCCAAATACACAACATACAACCTGTGGAATCAAACCTGATTGTATACAAGCACATATGAAATGAAATGGGAAAATAAAGGTTCCTGAGATTAAACACGATATATTCCTTATCAAATCATTCACACAGCATGACACTTGAGATTTTGAAGGCAAACTCTTTAGCATACTGAAAGGTAAAAGGAAAGCTCTGCAAATTTAATGAAACTTGATTAACCTGTAATAACCTGCTACTGTATATTAATCTATAAATAAAACTGAGTTACAAGATGATTCACTTTGCAGACTGCAAAGGCTAAAAAACAAGAACTGAATTGAAAAAGATAAACTTTTTCAATATATACAATGAAAATGCACCTCAAAGTGAATAAATATAAAACTGAAAGTCAATTTCAGTGAGAAGGTGATAACTCCAAGATGAAATCTGAGCAGAAGCAAAAATCCCTAAAAATAAGGTTCAAACTCATGCAAAAATGAGTGAACTCAGTCTCGAACTTGCAGTCATAAAGCATGTAACTGATCTGCAACTTAAACTGAACTAAAATCCCTAAAAAGGTGGGCTAAAACATGTAAAAGCCACCTCGCTTTAATCAATTCGCCCATGCATAACCCGAAATCCATTCTTGCATGACAAATCTTCAGTTGATAAACTTTGCATGATCAGTTAACTCAAACACAACTCGAACCCCACTCTTGTCTTTGATCTCTTTGCATGTTTAAAGTGAAGCTAAGTGCTTGAATAATATTAAAGTAATCAATAAATAATTACCTTAATATTTATGATATCTTTGCCTTCATCCTTTGCATCTGTATGATAAATATTAAAGCAATTTATTATACATTGCTTTAATATTGTTTACAATACTAATCTTTGCCTAAGCCATGCAAGATAATAGAAAGAGGGGTTCGATTTTTCCAAAAGAATTTCTAGAGTTTGCATGAAGAATTCAAAAGGTATAATGAATACCTAATGCATCAATTCTAAAATAATGCAAAAGGCAAAAAGCCTTAAGTGATAGGTTGCCATTTTAGGGTAAACAAAACCCTAAACCAAAAACTCGTGGCTTTTCCTTTCATTTTTGTAAATCTCTTCACCAGCTGGGCTCTACCATACTTGAGCTAGGCTTGGAACTGGAGCTCAAACCTCATTCTATACCTGTTGTTTTTCTCAAAATATTTCAAAGGAGTCTTCATAACAGCGCCTGGTAAATTACATTTCTTTACCAAATAAACATTTTGATGAGTTTTTAGGGACTATTATCAGCTTTACAGCCGCGGCTAAATCATACCTCTGATGTATTTTTCTGTGCTTTTATTTCTGTTAATGGTTCCTTGTTCTGTGGTTGCAATGGATGCCATGTGAGAGAACTGTACGTGGGTTTTTGAGGGCATTCTATCAGCGAACTTTGGTAAGTCTTTGCCATTCGAGCATTGTGTTCTCCTTTATATACCATGCTGCCTTATGACTATGCTTTTCTTTCATTATTTTGCACGATAATCTGTCCTCTTTGTGTGGTATTATATTCTTGTGCTCTTCATTTTTCTCTTCTGTTGAATGTAAATAAAATGGCTCAGCCCATGATGTGCAAAAATGAAATGTAATGAGAATAAAACACTTCATATAACCTTCCTCCTTTGCAAATCTTCAACACCCTTCAATGGACCTGTAGTACCTCATTCTACTATCTTCCAGAAGATATTTGAGTTATTAATTCTTGTAGTTTCTCCATTCAAGTTCCTCTCTGTTGATTCATGTGACTGTAGCTTGTTTACTTTTGAGATTATAAACTCCTCTGTTTTGAAGAAAACCCGCATGGTTATTTTGAAAACTCCTTTTGTGAAACTATGCACCACTGTATTCTAAGCTTCATGGCTAGAATCCTTCGCCATTGTTACTAGAATTTCTATTGATGATTTTTAAATTGATGCTAATTTCTCATTGATGCAAACTTAAGCTTTGAAAGGTGATCATGCTTTACTTACAGTCACATAGACTGTCTTCTTGATATCACAGTTCCTCCTGAGTTGTTTTGAAGTTCAAAAAAATAATTTTTAAAAAGATGAATGCTCTGTTTATGCTGGAAATGACTTTTATTTGTTGTTCCATCAAAATACATATTAAATGGGGAAACAAATCTTCAAAAATAGTACTCTCTTGGACTGTTTCCCTCCACTGTCAATGTGTCTTCTCTTTTAAAAGAGCATCATGAATTATCTTTTCACTTTCTAGCCACTGTAGTCACTAATACATCCTTTCATACTGTCATTCTATTATTCCTTCAAGCACCAAGATTACTTTCAGCTTAAAATGGAAATGAAAATAGCCTTGACAACATGATTGTTCCTGCACAACTGTTACATATGATAACTATTGTAAAATACTTCATTTCACTGTGATTAATGCGAACTTTAGCCAAAACTCTGTACTAGCATGATGTTCCATTCCATTTCGGTCTTTTATGAACTATCACAAACTTCTGTTAACCATTTCTCATCACCATGAATGTTGAAACAACAATCTTATTCACTTAATCAATTATGTAGCAACAACATTATCCATGACTGTTCTCTATAAAATGCTCCATTTTTTTTTGAATACAAATATGTTTCTTTGTTATGCTCTTGAATGATGAGAAAAAGATAATTGCTCACTCTATCAGCACTTTCTCTTTATGCTTCTATTCTTAAACTCTTTCTCAATGGCTGGAATAAAACCTGAAGATATTGCTTGTCTATTCATCCTATTTTCTGTATGTGATAAAAACAAAATTCTCTTTCTGTTATGAAAGACTCATTTGTATTACACACTTGCAAGTATGATGCATTCTCAAACTCCTTATGGATGTTTCACTCAAAGATTGACAAAAATGCAAATAAGAATCTTCTGTTATTGTTCTGTACAGCTCATGTATATGATGTATGTGCTCAAATGATGAACTAAGTATTTCTTTTCGCTTAAACTACTACAATGACTACTCATTGTTTTTTGCACTTTGCTCATTACTTCACTAATCATGGCTGTCACACCTGAAGTCATATCTTATACTTGCTTTTGATGCATGAATTCCTCTTGAAAAGCAATATACCGCTATTTTTTAAGTAAAGAGATCATTATCTTTTCTTTTAAAATGTTGTCCCATTTAATGAAGAAACTTGTGCATTCAATATGGAGTTTGTTTCAGCTTTATTCACTATATTGAAAAGTTGCATAGATCATTGTGGTGACTTTTCCTTACATACTGTTTATGTCCTTATGATATGCCAGGCTCAACCCTTGTGGAAGCCCGTTTTACTCCACATATTTGATAAGATGATCACAAACATGAAGAACTTGTTCCTGCACACTGAAACAAACAAATTTGCAAAATTGAAGAAGCTGAAAGCTTCCATTGAGTTATGTTTTTCTTGATTGTCAGCCTTTCATCTGATGAATGCTTGTTTTGATGCAAATTACATTTCTGTCGGTAGCATAGGCATAAGGCAGAATGTAATTCATCATTTCTTAGAGTATAACTCTAACGCCACTTCTTTACAATTTTGCAGGTTCATGGAGCGAGGAAATGAGGCTGCAGCTGCTTGGAGACATGACGACTGGAAACACCAACAAAAGTGATTCATCATTACAAGCAATGATGAATTGCTCCTCTTCTTTACGCTTATGTTATTTTCAGTAGTGTAGTTTTTCCTTTGAATTTTGTATTCATCTTTTGATTGTCATAATCAAACTTAGTTACTCTCGTGGCTTGTGCGAGATTCAACATTTTTACAAAATGAATAAAAGGCATTACTATGCAAATTTTTCAATTTTTTGTTTCAAATGTTTGCACAATAAAACTATGATTCAGATGTAAAATGATCTCTATGATGATCAACGAATACTTCAATCAGCAAAACATGAAAAATTTTGTACCTATCAATGATGAATTTGATTCAGCTCTACCTGTTTTTGCTGGTAGTGAAAAATAGGTAACAATAATGAAAAGCACAAAAGCACTACAAAATAGTAAAGTGCTAACTCAACCAAGTGATAGAAGAAAAGAAAGGGAAGCTTACCACCTCCACCAAGAGCACTCAAGGCTGCTTGGGGGAGAAAATGAGAGTACTCGAGCCTCTTTTACAATGGTTTTTCCTTCCCAACTTGTTCTACCAAAGATGGAGTGTTGTGTTTGTTGCAATGGAGAGCTTGAATGCTTGGAGTGAGTGGAAGTGAGCTTGTGAAGTGATAGAATGAGTTCCTAAAGTTGTGAAGAATCTTGTAGAAGTTGGAATGCATGTGGAAGGAATGAATTTGAATAAGGAATGAAAGAAGCGGCCATATTCGGGTCAGTCGGCTGAAGGGGGCATTACATATTGACTCCTAATGAGAAGTGTAATGCCTCTACAAGTTCAGCCGTATGAATTTTACAGGGACGTACGTGCGTCATGAGGACGTCTATGTGCTGCATGGATGTCTGCATGCCATGCAGGCATCCTCGACAAATACTCCTCCACTGACGCTCAGAACAGGCGCCAAGTGTGACGCAAGTAGTGGGCTTAGATGGAATTAAGCCTTCGATCTTGGTTTTCTAAAGTGAAGAGGGAAAAAAGGGGGAATTTGCACATGGGGTGCAAATTCACTCCTATACAGTTGGTCCCAATTCATGGATGTGGTTATGGGTGGATGAAGATTCATGACATGGCTGGTTGTAGTATTGGCATTGGTTTCACCATAAGGATTCTTTGTGCTCCCTATGTTGATGCTTGCATTAGATAAAATTGCCCTTAGTATTATAGAGTTATCACTGATATCTTTAAATCCATTCATTGTCAAATAACCAAGACCTTGATGCTTAGGATTGCCAATTATCTGCACTGGTTCTAGGATACCTTGTTCATGTAGGCCTAATCCTCTACCTTGATAATTTATCCGTTGAAACATTTTATTTGCAATAGGACATGATTTACCTTGGAAACAAGGTACTACTCCTTTGCTCTATTGTGGATCTTCAAAGGTGATAGCTTCTTCATTGATAAAATAGCTTTCCCTAAAAAAGGTAAGTGATCAAAGTTTATAAGTGATAGGATCCTCCATAAGTGGGATAACTTCCTGATTCATATCTTTGGCTTGATCTTGTGAAATATCAGTTTTTAATGCTTCTTCAAGAGGTGTTGATGATTCACTGTCCATGTAAAAGTCTTCCTCATAGTTCATTTTTGATATGCCTTCATAGGATGTTTCTGATTCACAACTTTTGTATAAGCCTTCTTCATGACCCATTTTTGATATGTCTAGATTTTTCTATATCTTGATCATGTGTATAAATGTTAAGAGTAGGAGACTCTTGTTCCTTGGTAATGATATCAAGAGCATGAGACTATTGTTTTGAATGAAGATCATCTACATTTCCATCCAAAGAAAGCATCCCATGGGTAGATGGAGGAGTATGTGCTATATGGATATGATCATTATCTGTGACATCTTGTATAGATAGGAAAGTGTCCATTAGATCATTGTAGTATCTTGGAGATACGAATTCTTGATCTTGATTAATTTTGGAATTGCTTTTGACATGCTTTGGGTCAATTTCTTGACATGGGCTAGTTTCAAAGGATGGATTTTTTATAAAGGGTTCTTGGATGTCTTCATTAGGCATAGGAAGTGGCTCAATATCCTCTTGATCTTTGAGTGAATTTGGATCAAGTGTTGAGTTGAGGATTTCTTCAATATCTATAACCACGAGGTCAAAGGATGTCAATATGTCTTGGAAAGGACCATTGCTAGACTTTGGTGAAAGATGTGGATCATGCTTTGGAATGAATTCTTTATATATATCCTCTAACTCATTAGGTGATGTAGAGACATTTTCAACATGATCATTGGGGGAATGATCGTCGATTATAGGATCAAATAATGTTAACACTCCTTTGAATAGATCATTGTTGGATATTGTTGAGGGGTATTTATCATGATCAAAAAGTGACTCTTGATGTATGTTGAGTTGATCTTCGGATGAGGTAGAAACATCTTCAAGGTGCTCATTAATGGATAGATCTTGATCATTGTTTTCAACAATTGTGGGGGAGAGATTGTCAATGCTATCACTAGTGGTTGAATCTTCATCGTTGTCCTCAGTAGTTATTATTTTTTTATCAATAAGGTCTTGGATGAGATTTTTGAGTCAAATACAATTTTATGTTGTGTGTCCCTTTATTTTGTGAAAATCACAAAGGTGCTTCTCATTATACCCTGGTGGTTTAACTTGAGGCTCTTGATAATTTTCATAAAAGGGGATTTTGATGATATTTTCGTGTACCAACTATTGCATGACCGATTTGATCGGTCCCCCAAGTGGTGTGTATTTTCGTTTGTTACCTTGTGATATTTGTACTCTAAATTGACCTTTTGGTGATTGATTTTGGAGATGTGGTGATTGATCTTTGAGATGTGGTGATTGATCTTTGAGATGTGGAGGTTGGGTTTGTTGTTGATGTTGTTGATCTTGATATCCAACCTGTTGACATTGGAGATATTGTTCTTGATGCAGTTGTGGACACAACTCAATGCTTTGATGACATGGTTTAACCAATGGAAGAGTGTATTGATTTTGGGGTGGAGATGTCTCTTTGCACAATGAATCAACTATTTTGGTAAGTGTAGCAATTTGATCTCGCAAAATTTGATCTTGCCACCCTTGATATAGTTTATTTGGTTTTTGTTCAAGCAGATTTGGAATGTATACTTGTGGTGTTTGTATGGGATCATGGAAAAATTGATTTTGGACAATGTTTTTATTTGGGATTATGCTTAGATTTGACATGATAGATTGAAATTGAACATTGTTGTGGTTGGGAATCACATTGCTTTGATTTTTCATGGTGTTAACTTGACTTGCATCAATACATGGAGTTGTTAACATATTGTTTGGACTTTGAAAAACATTTGTATGATTCACAAACATATCTATCCCAAAGTTTACCAAGTGCGGATTCAAAATTTTCATGTTTGGTAAACTTGTACTTGGTATATTCACATTTGGAATGTATGGATTTGGTGGGATAATGTTGTTTTGTTGAAGACTCATGCATTGATTGTTTGGTTGATAGATTTGTAGGTTTGTACTTTGATTTAAATCCACCATAGGGAAAGGTATTCCAAAATTTAGATTGGGCATACTCACATTTGTTGTACCATTGAGGTTTGTAGGAGATAATGATCCCATGTATGGATTGTATAAATGTGAGTTTTGATAATCAATTGGCATTGTAAAGCTTTGATAGTTTGGTTGATTTAGATTACTCATGATGTATGAATCAAGTTTATATTCCATGTTCTTCTTGTGTTTTGACCTTGTTGACCTCTAAGGGATTTAGGACCAATGATGATATGAAGGATGAAAGGGGTGAATGATATGGGTGTTGAACTTTTAGGAACCTTGGATTAGTGCTAGACTCTAGGATTTTTTATTGGATTGGTTTGATTTGATTTGGATAATGGACTTATAAACCCCAAGATGTTGGATGTTATCTTGCAATAAACTTGTCCACAAGGATGATAATTTAACTAGATGTATGAGGAAGGATTCATCCACACACACTTATCCAAACAAAGTGATTTTGATTTTGATTCAAGGATTTACCAAAAGTCTAGCATAGATGTATTTCCAAAGTTCTAAAATTTGTTGGTGAGATGGGATTTGATTGATGTTTGATATGGATGAAATGTTTGATTTTGACCCTAGATGAACCTAAGAAGAACATTGTTTACAAGACCAAGATAGTGAAGAACATGCTTTACCATATGAGTAGTTCAAACCAAAAGACCAATGTTTTGCTTGGAAGACCATAAGACAAAAGATAACAAGCACATGTGTGGGGTTCAATTTGTCTTTTATCTTTGCTTAATGGATTATTTTTACCACAAACACTTTCTTGCTTAGTTTTTCCACTAAATGTCTATGTCTCAATTTATTTTCATCCCACAAGGTACATTATGTGGAAATCAAGAGAATCAAGGCAATAGTTCCCTAGTGTTGACTTTAGAGAGAGCAAATTGAGATATAGGCCCAAATAATTAGAAGCCTCTAAGGATGAAATCCCTAGGGACAAGCAGTAGCACTTGGATTTTTCAAAGGTATTTGCTTCTTCTAAAGGTTTGAAATTTGGTGTCCTTGTTGAATGTTTGTTTTCAAGATTTTGGATCCAAGCAATGTGTTTAACTGACTCAAAATTGCACAATCCTAGGATGGAAAAGAAAACATTTGTTGAATTCCCACTTGGATAAATCTAGCTGCCCTCCTTCTAGCACCAAAATGTGAATGCTTTGCCTAGACTTGCTCAAACATGGACAAACAAGCAAACATTAGTCCTTAAGCAAGTATAAACAAGAATTCCCCATGAAATTCATTCAAACACAAGAACACGAAATCAAAGCAAAATATCAAGTAATCTACTAAAGAAATCCTATTCTAATGCTCAAACCAACATCCCATGGGGGAATTGGTGCTTCTTTGATGTGGAAAGAAGCCCTTTCCCTTGATAAGCTTGATGATGGATGTGTGATTCTTGATGCAAAATTCCAATAACCTTGCTATGAATGATGAACTCATGCTAACATGGATGAAATGTGGATGAAAATGAGCATAATGATCTTGCATGGATTGTGGATTCCAAAACAAATAGAGAAGGCCTCTATTTATAATGGAGATGGATTGAAGAATGAGGAATATGATGAATGTGGGATTAAACTTGAACCAGTGGCATTGTTCAACTTGTCAACATGCTAATGAAGGAGAGTGGAGCACATTTTGAACAATGCGCATGTTAAATGCATGTAGGTGGAATTTTAAATTCAAAAGATGGCTTGTGTAAGAAGAGTTGTAAGAGGAGTTAATGCCAAGTTGGCTCAAGGAGAGGACATGTAAGAGCCTTTAATGCCAACTTGGAGGACAAAATTCCTTTAGGAGGGAGAATTCAAATAAGTGGAATATTCCAAGAATATGCCACATTTGAATGAAATAGAGGAATTAATAAATCAAATAAATTGATTTACATGTGCAACTTGCAAAAGCTAGAGGAATGGAGGATTTAGGAGTTAATTAATTTGTGATTAATTAACTTAGATGGAATTAGTTGATTTGACATTTGATTTAGATACTTAGATTTATTTAAATAATATGAGAGGATATTGGAAGATTGGTAATTTAATTAAATAAATTTTATTTATTCAATTAAATGAAGAACATTAGGATTAAATAAAATAAAATTGATTTATTTAATCAAAGAGAGCACATTAGGACTTAATTAAATAAAGTTGATTTATTTAGTTAAAGAGGAATTAAGATTTAATTAAATAAAGTTGATTTATTTAATCAAAGAGGAAAATGATGAAATAACCTGATAATGTGTAATTATCTGATTAATGAGGAAATTTAATGAATTTAATTAAATAAAGATTATTCAATTAGATGATTAGTAAAGAAGTGATCAAGGAGGAATCAAAGTTAGTGAATCAGAGTCGAGTGCATGATATCAATCAAGATAATTTACATGTCTACAATTTCAAATGAATTAAGATGTGCCTTGAAAGATGTACATACCTATGTAGGATGATCGTCAGAATATAGTAAATCCAAAAATGATTCCACCGCTAATACAGGTGAATTTGAAGTGGGTTCCTGAGTATGCCCATGGCATGGATGACTAGTCTTGTCTCCTCCATGCTATCACCCACTTCAACTGCCATGTGGGTAGTTTGATCAATGAGATCTCTTGAGAGAGAATACAATGCTCCTAATGTGAACATAATCATCTGGTGTTGCTATGAAGCCAAAATACTAGGAGATGGAGGAACAACAATCAATGGAATCAAAGCACATCACTAAGGATCAACATGTGCTCCTACTCTATTTTGGGGCATGCCATGCCCAACTCCCTGAAATGACCTCATATCAAAATAGTTGGGTTTTTTACCCAACTCAAACTCAGCCCATAATTTTCTCAAAAAATAAAGGGGCACCTCACAATTGGCATGTGGTGTAGTATCAAAGACCATCCACCATTTGTCCCAAAAATGTGCAGCTATTTGTGGGTGTCTATACCATTTAATTGAAATTCATTTTTTATTGGGTGGAATTGGTTGGTTTGTATGGGGGTTAATGAAATATTGGGTAATGGTTTATTTACTAATATGTAGGTCATGGATCTCTTTATAAGATAGTCCATCTGCATAAAATTGTCTCCTCTCTTCTCTCCATCGATGGAAACTATCTAGATCTGCATTGACGGATCAAACATAATCGACAACAATTTGCATTGAAGATGCAAATTGTGCTAAATGAGGGAGAATGTTAAGCGCATTTTCTATCAAATTGTTGTTTTATTAAATGATATTTAAGTTTGTATTGATGTTTTCTCATAACCAAGTCTGACCAATTGTAGGATGTGGGGGGTTAAGAGGTGGAGAGGGTGGGGGCATGGGGTTTTGTGGTGGCAAGCTATGATGTGGAGAGGATGGATGTAAAGGGTTTTAAGGTTGGTCACTATGTATGAAATCCTCTATAGTAAAGGCATTAGCCACTGTTAAAGTTTTCTCCATGTTGAAAGGGTAATTGCATGTTAAACAATTAAAAAATATATCAACAAACTAATTAATTTTGTAATCTGAACTAAAAATCACATTGAACACACAAATTCAAAATACATCATTTAAAGACACATTAAATTTAATATTAAAAAATGCACAACATGAATTTAGACTAATTTATGTCGTAGAAAATACAAACAATTTGAGCATCCCCTAGAACATACATTAAATTATACAATTAAAGTCATGTACCTAATGTGACACTCAGTGAAATAGTAAAAACATATGAATCCCAAGTTCCCTTCTCGAGCTAATACTATTAATCTCCCCCTTTCATCCCATATTTTTTGTAATAACCCTAAATAATGTGATAGATCATGTAGCAATTGCAATCCACACAAGCTAAAATATCTCTTTCAAATTTTAGAATTTTCTTGAACTCTTAAAGACATCATCCAACACTTGCCTTAAACAAAATATTAAATTGTACCTATGACTTTCAAAAGGTCATGGACAAAAATTAAAACACACATTTTTCTATTGCACCTATATCAATCCAAAGAGTTAGTTGGAACCTATATCATATTATTTGTAACTATACATAGTTCGATAACTTGTTTGAATGATGTGGCATGTATTTAAGGATTGTGATAATTATTAATTATACCTACTTAATTATAGGTCCTAAGAGGGGTAATGTATGGAAACACATAAAATTTGGAGACACCTATCTTTAAATATATATAAATGATAATATCAAGTGCATATTACTAGTGAATTTACACACTAAAACTAGATAATGTAGGTAACTCCCTTGAGGTTAACCAATGAGAAAAAATATTTAAGTTTGAGTTGGTGGATCCTTATCACAATAATCTATTATAGGTGTTTTTAAATGTGTTATAGATCACCATAATTTATTCTATATATCATGTAGATAAATCTATGTCTAATATGATTTGAGTATAAATAAAATTAGATTTAGGAAGACCTGAGTAGTCCAATAGAGAAAAAAGGGGCTTGTCTAATATTAAACAAGATGAAAGAGGAGATATTCTAGGAAGATTAGAGGAAGAAGATGGATATAAAAAGATATGTTGATGAGAAAGGTGAAAATAGAAGATATTCACTAAGTTTAATCTATAATAAGATCTAGAGCTTGTGACTAAAGGTTAATTCCTAGAAATATGTATAGGACCTCTAGTTAGATTATATGAATTAAATAAATAATATTAAAAAGTGTTCTCTACATACATGATCTAGTTTTACTAATTAAATTATTGTGTCTTTAAAAATAAAGCTTAGATTTGAAATTTCTAGTTGGATAATCCCTAATTGGAGGGCCTTTGACCTTAACTACATGGATATCAAATAAACCTTAAAAGAAAAATGTAGTACCCCTCCATTTTGCTTATGTTTTCAGATAGTATGTTTCACTTTGATAGACCCTGATACCTTGTTTTGACGTATTTGATCACTGACTGTAGAGCGATGGTGGATTTATTTTATGATGTGATGATACACTGTTTGATGGTGATTATTTCTGACATGCTTTATGTTAGCATAGATTTTTACTTCAAATGTTATTGCTATGTATATGCTTATGGTTGATTAATTGATATTTATTTTGTCAGTTCGATGTGATATTGTATTGGTGAGGAGAACGAGGTTGCATCACTCGCTTGCGAGTGCCCTATGATTTACGCGATTATCTCTTCACGGTGTGTTTGAATTATGGATTATATATACATGTATGTTATATTTCTGATTGTAGGATTTCAGGTATAGGGCACCGACTCCACCTGGTTTTACAGGTCTGAGCGTGTCTAGACTCAATGGTAATGTTGATTGGGAGATAGTAACGAGGTTTTTCCTAGTCTAGCCTCAAACCTAGTCACATCATGTCATCAGTTTAGGTCTGCTATGTTTGGTTGTATGGTTTGGTTTGTCTTGATTATTTGTTATACAAGGTTTATTTTGTGAATTTAATGGTAGATTATTGTTTTTTATAATTTAATGCTTATTTAAATTTAATTTTAAATATTGTAGATAAAAGCTTCATATTTTATTTAATTAATTAAATTAGTTTATTGGTAAAATAATTTAGTCATTGTGATTAAAATTATTTTATTGAATAAATAAATTAATTAATTAAAGTTACTTTTATTAAGAGAATAGATTAAATATATATTAAATGCTTTTGTGAGAAATGGAATTTTAAATATGTATTAAAATAAAAATGAAATTGATTTTGAATTCTTTAATTCTATAAAATGGAATAAATTCTTGATAATTGTTAGAGGAAACTATCTGTGAGTTTGTTAGAAGATATTTTCTTGATTTTCCATGTGTGTTAGTTGAATTAAATGCAAATTCTTGTTGAGGATTTTCTCGGAGAGAATATTGCCAGAATTGGGAAGGACAAGAAGGTTCTTCACGGAAAAAGAAAAGGAACAGAGTATTGCAGGAAAAATTGTGATTTTTGTTTTGGGGTTTTGATTTAAAAATTCTGGAAGAAGATCTCGGGTTTATATTTGTTCAGTAATTTGCAATCTTCTAGAAATTGGAGTTTTAAAAAGGGCTTTGGAAATTGCACGCAACAAGAAAAGCTTTTCTTCTACTGTCAATTCTTCAAAGTACAGGAATACAGGTTCTTTGCTATTTATTTATTGTTTTGTGATTTGAAAAGATTGTTTGTATAAAGATTTAAATTTGTAGAAGTTTTTGTTAATTTGTAAAATTAAAAGATTTCTTGTAGAAGAAATAATTTTGATTGAAGCTTATGTTCTCGGTAAATTTTGTTAAAAATATTCTGTAGAAAATTTGTTACCTCTTTGTGTTAAATTTTGATGCAAAATTTTATAGTAAAATTAGAGGGCAACACATAAGGTTATTGTTAAACAATAGGAAAATTTCTCAAAAGGAAACAAAAGAAAATCTCTGTAGATTTGTAAATGAAACTCATTGATTGGTTTGAGGAAACATAAATCTCTATGATAAACTTTGTTAAATGTTTCCTGTAGAAAAGATTTTGTGAATTTAAATTGTGAATGAAATATTATGTTACGGAAAATGAAACCCTCTATCAAATTGATAAATTGAAAACCTTTCTACAATTTGATTAAAACTTTCCTGTAGAAAATTCTTATTTAAAAAAAATTGCTCTTCCTGAACAATTTTTCTGATTCATTGTTTATATATATATTTGAAAAAAAAAATATATATATACATATATATTTAGTTCCATAAAATATATATATACATTTAAAACTATGAATAATACACAAAGAGATTTTTATTGAAAAAGATAAATTTACTGAAAATCGCCGCTCAGGCGAAATAGGGCACGGATTGGTTATTTTAAAAAACAAATAAATGAAAAAAAAAGTTTAAGGGAGGCGCAGGGGGCTATTCCCCCCATAGCCATCCCCCATAAGGGAGCAGTTGTGAGGGCAGTGCCCAGCACTGCCTTCATAGGCAGCGCTGGCGCTGCCTACACAGCCACGCCCATGGAGGGGTTCGGCTGTGAAAAGGCAGTCAACCCCTGCCTCTTTTAAATTTATTAAACTTTAATTTATTTTAATTTTATTTTGTTAATTTATATTTATAATATATATTATTTATAATATATGTTATATATATAATAAATATATATATATATATATATTGTTTTTTAATATAAATTTGTAAATTATGTTTAAAATATTAATGTTGATAAACTATTTCAAATATATATATATTAAAATAGTTATTCAAATATATTGATTTGAATGTGTATTAATTTAAATGTATAAAATAGTGTTGTTTAGTGCAAGAAAATTATGAATAGATATTTTATAATGAAATATATTAAGTAGAGAAATCAAAAATTTCATAATAATGCATGAGTGTGGAGTTGGAGTTAATTGTTAGATTTAATTTTTCATATTGAATGAAAAATGAGTTATCTTTTAGTTGATTAATTTCATACTATATGTTATTGTTGTGATTGGATTTAGTAAATCCTAATATTAGATTCTTATTGTGTCTGAATTGCTTAAAGTTGTTTTTAGTCTTATTGGGCATATTGGGGATTATATGGGCTAATAAGTCTTCCAGATTTAGTTTCTTCATAAGGGAGATGTTTTTATGATGGTTTTATATTTTGAATAATCTAGGGTAGTGCACATGGTTCTATTAGGATTTAGACACCTAGTTCTATGAACGGGTAGTGATGTCTATTGTTATATGATTTGTATTTGTAGATGGTTTATGTGCACCTTGTCTACCCTTAGTTAGAGGAATTGGAATTCCTTATGTTATTATTAGGGGAGTGGCTTTTAATGAGGGCCGACACACAAAGTGGTGCCAGGGTAACTCGTGTAGAGTTAGTTAATCAGTGAAAACTAAATCAACATCTTAGTTAGTCTAAAATATTTAATTTGATTAATTATGCCTCACTCATGGACTCAAGGGCTAGTTCAGACTTGTGGATGAGTCGAGAAGGCCTGGAATGGAAAAATCGATATCTAGTCAATATGAAAGATATTCAATTTCCGCAATAGATTGCATGTGGGGTCGGATTTCGTAAGAGGTTACCAGGGTAACCCAAGATGGGGGCCAGAACCTAGGAAGAAACGCCTAGGTAACCTATGCAACATTGTGATGACACTCCACCTATAATAACAATATCTTTGTGAACTTAGCATATTTGATCATTCAGTCCTGGAAGCAATGTAACCATTAAGTTAAGTTTGTACTTGTATAGTTTTGTCTATGGTTTCGCTTGTGTCTAGGGTTTGTAGGTTATGTCTAGGGAACCTTTTTACTATCTCCTAGCATGGGGGGTGGGCCTACGGGTACCACATGGTTGGGTGGAATGTGCTCCTTACACCGTTGGGTCCCTAGTTCTTGTTCGTGGCGACAAGTACTTCTTGGATGGAGAGCTCAAGTGTGAAAGTGTACTTTCTCATATTTATCATTTGTATCAGTGGAAACCTTATTTATGTATCACTCCTCAATTGTAATTGGGGAGAAATTTTGTAATATATAATTGTACATTTTTATATGACCTACCTCATTTGGATATGAGTAGTGTAAATTTTATTGTAAATGCAATGTAAGAAAGAATCATATTTGTTCTTTATATCTTCAATGATGTAATTTAATTGTTAATGAATGTATGCTCTTAAGTTTAAGAGAATCAAACACATACTATGTTAATTACTTTTGTCATCTTTGGGATTTATAGTAGTGTGCCGTCGCGTATCTTAGGGAATGTTTGCATTAATGAAGTTTATGTTTACACTTTTAAAAAAATAAATTATTACACTGTTGTACTCATTGCAACATTCTTTAGGTTACAAGACGGGGCATTATAGATTGGTATCAGAGCATAGGTTCTAACACTGGATGCTTTGGGTAATTGTGAGCCCATTAGGATGTCCTAGATGTTAGATTCCGTAGTATTGTTTTCTGTTAGCCTTGTCTGTTAGTATCTAAGACTTGTTTTTGTTTTTGTTTCGGAACATTCCTAGACGTCGTGGTAGAGGTCGTGGTAGAGGTCAAGGTGGAGGCCATGGGATAAACCCTCAGTTTACTCCCCCTCAGAGCTCCCACGAGAGTGAGCAAGCCGAATAGTTGGGTCCTCAGTTGGAACAAACAAGTGGGGAAAGGATTCCAATTCAGCCAGAGGTTGAGGGAGCACAATTGCGTCCCCTACTAGAAGAGGTACTTGCCAGACTTGGTCCGAGGTAGGAAGTTGATCAGGAGGTGGTTAGGGAACGTGATAGATCTCCTAGGAGGATTGTCAGTACTGTAGAGCAGGATGTGATAGTTGTAGGATATATGAGGGATTTGTTGAGGGCATGCCCTCCTACATTTGATGGCACTGGTGGTGGTTTAGAAGCAGAGACCTGGTTATTAGACTTGGGTAAATGTTTTGCTATGCACCCATATGGTAGAAATACCCGAGCTAGATGTGCCATCATGCATCTGAGAGGTTTTGCCTCTACTTGGTGGTGTTTGGAGGAGCAGAAGCTCCATCTAGAGATTGGGTCAGTTTCTTGGGAGATGTTCTTAGAAAGGTTTAGAGCACATTTCTTATCTAAGCATTGGAGACAATGATGAGCTGATGAGTTTCATGATTTACGACAGATGGATTTATCTGTTGAGCAGTATGAGCGCAGATTTTATGAGCTCAAACAATATGCAGGAATTGGAGATGATGAGGTGATGCTAGTGCAGAATTTTATAAGGGGTTTGAACACCCGTATTAGTGGAGGAGTTAGAGTCTTCGAACCGAAGACTATGGAGGTTGCAGTTGAGAAAGCATGTATTGTGGAAGATAATCTGACTTTAGCATTGGGTGGACATACAGGTGTCCAAATAGGTAGTGCACCTATAGCAAGTTTTGGTCCACGTGGTGGTCAGATATAGATAGGAGGTTCCTCTAGGAACCAACAGACACCCACTAAGGGTGGACAGCAGCAGCAGCAGCGTACTCCTCAAAAGAATAATAATTCACAACCTTAGCAGGGTAAAGTTCTCAGTCAGGAAAGAACCGTAACTGGTGGCGCAATAAGCGCAATCGACGGGATCAGCTAGCTCAGAGTGCATAGTCTACTATTAGTAGAGGAAGCTTTCAGCAATCCAATGCACCTTCGGGTGGCAAAGGATTTGGTAGAGGTACTGGTTGTTATTCTTGTGGTCAACAGGGACATATTGCTAGGTAGTGTCCTATGAGAGGTTCTTCAAGATTTGGGCTGCGATCGATAGCTTCTGAGCTTATAGTTGGGGTTGTAGGACGTTCTCATATAGTTTATGCTGCAGTGAATAATCACCAAGCCAATCATTAGAATACAGTGGTCGAGACTTCAGGTCAGTTATGGGGTGCTAGTGTTACTATTCTTTTTTATTCTGGAGCTACTGATTCCTTTATTTCACCTACCATTGTTAAGCGATGTGGTCTTGTGGCGGTAAAGCAAGGTGGTAAGTGGTAGGTAGAATTTTCCTCTGGGGTGAAAGTAGTGGTAGAAAACCTTGTATGCAATTATGAACTAAGAATTGGTTTGTTATATACCTTAGTGGATCTTCATGTTACACCTTTAGGATAGTATGATATTGTTTTAGGTATGGATTGGTTAGAATCTCATCATGTTGTGATTGACTGTCGACTGAAGACAATGAGTTGTATTAATGATTCGGGTGCAAAACTTGAGATCATAGGTGTTCAAAGACCTATCTCTTTGCGGATGATTTTTGCTATGAAATTGAAAAGATGTCTTCATCAGGGTTGTCAACTGTTTGCAATAACAGTTAATGATTTGGAGGTAGGAGAGAGTCGAGAGATATCTCTTGATGATCACCCTATCCTCAGGGAATTCACAGATGTATTTCCTGGTGATATACCTAGTATTCCACCAAAACGAGATATTGATTTTAGAGTTGACCTAGTTCCTAGAGCAGAGCCTATATCTCGAGTCCCATACAAAATGACTACTCAGGAACTAGAAGAGCTTCAAATCTAGTTGGAGGAACTTTTAGATAAGGGTTTTATTTGTCCAAGTGTTTCTCCTTCAGGAGCACCTATCATCTTTGTAAAGAAGGACAGATCACTTAGATTGTGTATTGACTATCGTCAATTAAACAAAGTAATGATAAAGAATCGATTTCCTTTACCCAGAATCGATGATCTTTTTTATCAGATCAAGGGAGCTAATGTGTTCTCTAAGATTGATCTAAAATTAGGTTATCATTAGTTACGCATTGCAGAAGCAAACATACATAAAACAATGTTTTGAACTCGTTACAGGCACTACGAATTCACAGTAGTACTGTTTGGGTTAACGAATGCACCATTAGTATTTATGAGTTTGATGAATGGTGTCTTTTGTACATACCTTAACCATTTTGTTCTTGTGTTTCTCGATGATATTTTGATCTATTCGAGAAATATGAAGGAGCATGAAGAGCATCTGAGACAGGTATTGCACTGCTTGAGGGAGAATCAATTGTACGCAAACCTGAAGAAGTGTGATTTCTTTCAGACTGAGGTGAAATACCTTGGTCATGTGATTTCTAGAAAGGGTATTGTTGTGGATCCTTCGAAGATCCAAGCTATTGTTGATTTCCCGTGCCTACCAACATAGCTGAGGTACGTAGTTTTATGGGTCTTGTTGGATATTATAGACAGTTTGTTCAGGGGTTTTCTAGGATTGGGCACCCCATTACTTCTCTTCAGAGGAAAGGGAAGAAATTTGTCTGGACAGAGTAGTGTCAGTTGGCTTTTTAGACACTTAAGGAAAAATTGACTAATGCGCCTATATTGATTGTTCCTGATCCTACTAAGGATTTTTTTGTTTGCATTGATGCGTCCTTGGAGGGTTTAGGAGTAGTACTGATGCAAGAAGGGTGTGTGATCGCTTATGAGTCTCACAAACTCAAGGATCACGAACTGAATTATCCCACTCATGATTTGGAGCTTGCCACAGTTTTTCATTCATTGGTTCGATGGAGGAATTTCTTATTGGGTCACCACTTCAAACTTCATAGTGATCATAGTAGTCTGTAATATATTTTTACATAGCCTAATTTGAATGCTAGACAGAGATGATGGATGGAGTTCTTATGTGAATACGATTTTGAGGTGAAATATGTTCAGGGAAAAGAGAACGTAGTGGCTGACGCTCTCAGTCGCCGATGACATGAGATTTCTGCTATTACTCTTGAAGTAGATTTGAGGAGCCAAATTTTAGCAGCACTTCCTACAAATAGATTGTATCAGGAGGTGAAGACGAAGATTGAATTAGGTAGACCTCTAGAGGGTCGATTTACAAGGTATACTCTTGAACCAGATGGTTTATTGTGACATTTAGATCGTATCTATGTACCATATTTAGAAGATCTTCGCACATTGATAATGACTGAGGCACATTGAGATCCTTACTCAGCTCATCCTGGTGTTAAGAAGATACATGCAAATCTTCGACAGTTGTATTTTTGGCCCGGTATGAAATGTGATATCCCTGATTATGTATCGAGATGTCTTGAGTGCCAGAGAGTTAAAGCTGAGCATGAACATCCCGCAGGATTATTGCAACCACATCTTATTCCTGAATGGAAATGGGATATTATATCAGTTGATTTCATTGTTGGATTACCTATGTCGTCACATCAACATGATGCCAATATGGTTACTGTTGACAGATTGACTAAGGTGGTACATTTTTCTCTAGTACGATCATCCTATAATGCTTCATCTGTAGCTAGGATATTCATGGAGGATATTGTTAGATTGCATGGAATTCCTCATAGGATTATATCAGATAGAGATCCTGTATTTACATCAGCCCTATGGACTTCATTACAACATGCTCTAGGTACACAGTTGAACTTCAGTTTAGCATATCATCCTGAAACAGATGGTCAGACAGAGAGAGTCAATCAAATTCTTGGGGATATGCTTAGAATGTATGTAATGGACCAACAATCACGTTAGGAAGATTATTTGTACTTAGTGGAATTTGCTTACAATAATGGATATCAAAGTTCCATAGGTATGCCCCCTTTTCAGGTGTTATATGGACGTCCTTGTTGGACTCCATTGAGTTGGGATCGACTTGAGGACAGAGTGTTACTTGGACCTAAGATGCTTCATGATGTCTTCCATGTTTCAGTTCTTAGACCTTATCATACTGATATTTCTCATGTACTTGATTTGAAATGTGTTATAGGTAGAGGACAGGCAGCTGGCTTTGGAGCCCGTGGGCATTCTTCAGCGCCGGAGACTCATTCTCAGGGGTTGAGATGTTGATCAGGTGAGGATCCAATGGGATCCTAGTCATGAGGCATCTGCTACTTGGGAGGATGCGACATGCATGAGGGAGCTTTATCCCTATCTATTCATAGGCTTGCACGAGTAAGCCTGATCCTAGGGGGGAGGATGTAGTACCCCTCCATTTTGCTTATGTTTTTAGATAGTATGTTTCACTTTGATAGACCCTGATACCTTGTTTTGATGTATTTGATCGCTGACTGTAGAGCGATGGTGGATTTATTTTATGATGTGATGATACACTGTTTGATGTTTATTATTTTTGAAATGCTTTATGTTAGCATAGATGTTTACTTCAGATGTTATTGCTATGTATATGTTTATGGTTGATTAATTGATATTTATTATGTCAGTTCGATGTGATATTGTATTGGTGAGGAGAACGAGGTTGCATCACTTGCTTGCGAGTGCCCTGTGATTTTTGTGATTATCTCTTCACGGTGTGTTTGAATTATGGATTATATATACATGTATGTTATATTTCTGATTGCAGAATTTTAGGTACGGGGCACCGACTCCACCTGGTTTTACAGGTCTAAGCGTGTCTATACTCAACAGTAATGTTGATTGGGAGATAGTAACGAGGTTTTTCCTAGTCTAGCCTCAAACCGAGTCACAATATGTCATTAGTTTAGGTCTGGTATGTTTGGTTGTCTCGTCTGGTCTATCTTGATTATTTGTTATACAAGGTTTATTTTGTGAGTTTAATGGTAGATTATTGTTCTTTATAGTTTAATGCTTATTTAAATTTAATTTTAAATATTGTAGATAAAAGCTTCATATTTTATTTAATTAATTAAATTAGTTTATTGGTAAAATAATTTAGTCATTGTGATTAAAATTATTTTATTAAATAAATTAATTAATTAATTAAAGTTACTTTTATTGAGAGAATAGATTAAATATATATTAAATGCTTTTGTGAGAAATGGAATTTTAAATATGTATTAAAATAAAGATGAAATTGATTTTGAATTCTTTAATTCTATAAAATGGAATAAATTCTTGATAATTGTTAGAGGAAACTATCTGTGAGTTTGTTAGAAGATATTTTCTTGATTTTCCATGTGTGTTAGTTGAATTAAATGCAAATTCTTGTTGAGCATTTTCTCGGAGAGAATATTGCCAGAATTGGGAAGGACAAGAAGGTTCTTCACGGAAAAAGAAAAGGAACAGAGTATTGCAGGAAAAATTGTGATTTTTGTTTTGGGGTTTTGATTTAAAAATTCTGGAAGAAGATCTCAGGTTTATATTTGTTCAGTAATTTGCAATCTTTTGGAAATTGGAGTTTTAAAAAGGGCTTTGGAAGTTGCACGCAATAGGCAAAGCTTTTCTTCTACTGTCAATTCTTCAAGCTATAGGAATACAGTTTCTTTGCTATTTATTTATTTAGTTTTGTGATTTGAAAAGATTGTCTGTATAAAGATTTAAATTTGTAGAAGTTTTTGTTAATTTGTAAAATTAAAAGATTGCCTATAGAAGAGATAATTTTGATTGAAGCTTATGTTCTTCTCGGTAAATTTTGTTAAAAATATTCTGTAGAAAATTTGTTACCTCTTTGTGTTAAATTTTGAAGCAAAATTTTATAGTAAAATCAGAGGGCAACATAGAAGGTTATTGTTAAACAATAGGAAAATTTCTCAGAAGGAAACAGAAGAAAATCTTTGTAGATTTGTAAGTGAAACTCACTGATTGGTTTGAGGAAACAAAAATCTCTATGATAAACTTTGTTAAATGTTTCCTGTAGAAAAGATTTTGTGAATTTAAATTGTGAATGAAATCTTTTGTTACGGAAAATGAAACCCTCTATCAAATTGATAAATTGAAAACCTTTCTACAATTTGATTAAAACTTTCCTGTAGAAAATTCTTATTTAAATTTTTTTTCTCTTCCTGAACAATTTTTCTGATTCATTGTTTATATATATATTTGAATATATATATGTATACATATATATTTAGTTCCATAAAATATATATATACATTTGAAACTATGAATAATACACAAAGAGATTTTTATTAAAAAAGATAAATTTACTGAAAATCGCCGCTCAGGCGAAATAGGGCACGGATTGGTTATTTAAAAAAAAAATGAAAAAAAAGGTTTAAGGGAGGCGCAAGGGGCTATTCCCCCCACAACCATCCCCCATAAGGGAGTGGTTGTGAGGGCAACGCCCAGCACTGCCTTCACAGGCAGTGCCGACACTGCCTACACAGTCGCACCCATGGAGGGGTTCGGCTGTGAAAAGGCAGCCTGCCCCTGCCTCTTTTAAATTTATTAAACTTTAAATTTTTTTTAATTTTTTTTTGTTAATTTATATTTATAATATATATTATTTATAATATATGTTATATATATAATATATATATAATATGTATATATATAATATATATATAGTATATATATATTAAAATAGTTATTCAAATATATTGATTTGAATGTGTATTAATTTAAATGTATAAAATAGTGTTGTTTAGTGCAAGAAAATTATGAATAGATATTTTATAATGAAATATATTAAGTAGAGAAATCAAAAATTTCATAATAATGCATGAGTGTGGAGTTGGAGTTAATTGTTAGATTTAATTTTTCATATTGAATGAAAAATGAGTTATCTTTTAGTTGATTAATTTCATACTATATGTTATTGTTGTGATTGGATTTAGTAAATCCTAATATTAGATTCTTATTGTGCCTGAATTGCTTAAAGTTGTTTTTAGTCTTATTGGGCATATTGGGGATTATATGGGCTAATAAGTCTTCTAGATTTAGTTTCTTCATAAGGGAGATGTTTTTATGATGGTTTTATATTTTGAATAAACTAGGGTAGTGCACATAGTTCTATTAGGATTTAGACACCTGGTTCTATGAACGGGTAGTGATGTCTATTGTTATATGATTTGTATTTGTAGATGGTTTATGTGCACCTTGTCTACCCTTAGTTAGAGGAATTGGAATTCCTTATGTTATTATTAGGGGAGTGGCTCTTAATGAGGGCCGACACACAAAGTGGTGCTAGGGTAACTCATGTAGAGTTAGTTAATCAGTGAAAACTAAATCAACATCTTAGTTAGTCTAAAATATTTAACTAGATTAATTATGCATCACTCATGGACTCAAGGGCTAGTTCAGACTTGGGGATGAGTCGAGAAGGCCTGGAATGAAAAAATTGATATCTAGTCAATATGAAAGATATTCGATTTCCGCAACAGATTGCATGTGGGGCTAGGTTTTGTAAGAGGTTACCAGGGTAACCCAAGATGGGGGTTGGAACCTAGGAAGAAATGCCTAGGTAAGCTATGCAACATTGTGATGACACTCCACCTATAATAACAGTATCTTTGTGAACTTAGCGTATTTGATCATTCAGTCCTAGAAGCAATGTAACCATTAAGTTAAGTTTGTACTTGTATAGTTTTGTCTATGGTTTCGCTTGTGTCTAGGGTTTGTAGGTTATGTCTAGGGAACCTTTTTACTATCTCCTAGCATGGAGGGTGGGCCTATGGGTACCACATGGTTGGGTGGAACATGCACCTTACACCGTTGGGTCCCTAGTTCTTGTTCGTGGCGATGAGTACTTCTTGGATGGAGAGCTCGTGTGTGAAAGTGTACTTTCTCATATTTATCATTTGTATCAGTGGAAACCTTATTTATGTATCACTCCTCAATTGTAATCGAGGAGAAATTTTGTAATATGTAATTATATATTTTTATATGACCTACCTCATTTGGATATGAGTACTATAAATGTTATTGTAAATGCAATGTAAGAAAGAATCATATTTGTTCTTTATATCTTCAATGATGTAATTTAATTGTTAATGAATGTATGCTCTTAAGTTTAAGAGAATCAAACACATGCTATGTTAATTACTTTTCTCATCTTTGGGATTTACACTAGTGTGTCATCACGTATCTTAGGGAATGTTTTATTAATGAATTTTATGTTTACACTTTAAAAAAAAAATTATTACACTATCGTAGTCATTGCAACATTCTTTAGGTTACAAGATGGGGCATTACAACAAAGGTGTGAAATACAAGGGATTGTAGTCAATATTTAATACTTCTTGATATACTTGAGTTTGTACTTCAAAGTTTCTATTTTTTCTATTTATGTATGTATAAGGTGTTGATGGAGACCAGAGCAGTATTAGGAGTATGTGAAAATAGTGGAGGTACATATTAGTGTTATGATGTAAGAGCTAAGAAAATAGTTATGAATGGATTGGACACATTATGATAAGTATTGATCATGGGATGAGATGGAGGGGTAGTGCATAGATATATGAGTAGATGTTGTGGCAACATAGTGGTTATAAAAGTGGTAGGATCAAGTAGGTGTGGGAACAATTCTAAAACGAATGAAAGCACTAGCAGTATTCATAAGGAATGTAACCATTGGGTAGGCCATATGAAGGAGTAAAGTTAATGAGAAAGGTGGTAGTATCCATGAAAGTTGTATAACTTCAAGGTTGGAATATGAGGATGGGTTGGAGAAACTAGGTCATTAGAATGATTCATTAATTTGATCTAAGATATTATAGAATTTATGTGTGATTAAGGCATCCCATTAATTCCTTATGAAAGAGATTTGATAATTAATTATGGGATGAATTAAATATCAATCTTAGGGTTTAGGTTTTATGGTTTTAGGTTTAGGTTTTGTGGTTTAGGGTTTAGGGTTTAGGATTTAGGGTTTTAGGTTTAGGTTTTGTGGTTTAGGGTTTAGGGTTATGGGTTTTAGTTTTTAGATCTAATTTTTGTGGAACTTAGGGTTTAGGGTTTTGGTTTCTAAGTCTAGGTTTTGTGGTTTGTGTGGTTTAGGGTTTTAATTAAATTAGGTTTAGATTTTGTGGTTTTTAGTTCAGAATTTAAGGTTTTTGGTTTATGTTGATGATTTTGTTTGCAAATATAATTTAAAAAATATGAATTGAACAAACTAATCACAAACAAAATAAACAAACCCTAAACTACAATTAAAAATTAAAAAATGTGAGATATAAAGCCAAAAAATGTAGAACTTAAGCAACATGAGGTCATTGAGGTCACTAGATTCGATGGGAGGAGGTGGAAGCTAAAATTTGGGGTGGTACAAGTCCTTATAAATGTGTACGTGTTGCTCTTTATCGTTCTCAGTCACCTCCAAATTTGTAGGGAGAAAATGAGGCGACAATCATTTATTAAAAGAAATACCTTTTTGAAATGGGTATCTGTTTGATAACACGTACTCGTTATAACGGGTACCCTTTTTTAGTTGGTACTCGAAGCATAACAGGTATGCATTCAGATTTAGGCTCAGGTGCCTCTTCCTAAGTGGGTACCCATTTTTTTAAAAATGCGTACGCATTTCTTGCAGCTCTTTTTTGGTTGAAACTTCCCCTCTTTGTGGACCCAACTTCTTGATTTTACCCATATTAGAGATGATAAAGCCAAGGCTATTATCGGCCTTGCTCTTTCTAACTCTAAATTACATCATATATAAATTTAGATAAATCATCAACAAAAATTTGGGATGATTTGAATAAATTTTTTGGAGCAAAAGCAATGCAAAATTATCCCTAAAACTTCAATTATTTAGGTTCAAATTCAAAGATAGAATCATAATGTCAAATCACATAAGTAATTTAAGGTCTCTCATTAGATAACTAGTAGAAGTCAAGGCTCTAGTAGATGATGATGATGCTAGAGTTATATTGCTAAATAGTTTGCCTTCAAAATATAATAATGTTATTTTTACACTCAATCAAATAACTTCTCAAAACTTAGAAGATATGATTTCAACCCTTTTAGTAGAAGAAAAGAGAACAAATGCGAAGATACGTAAGGAGATTCTCAACTAGAGAATGCATTATATTCTTGAAGCAATAATAAAAAGGTCAAGTATAAACAAAGGGGAAATTGCATGTTTCTACTATACCAAAAAGGGTCACATAGTTTGGTCTTGCAGAATTTGAGTCAGTGATCTTCTTAAAGGAAAACTCAAAGATCAATCAAATGAAGGTAACTTAATTTTTATTGAGGATGAGGATAAGGATCCACCAGATGATGATTTTGTTGATATTACTAAGAATGGATTAATGTTGTGAGCCATCACATTAGAGGTTGGTGGCACTAGAGGATGGAGGAATTTCCATCATCTCAAGTCAACTTCTCACTTTGAGATGTTGCTTTGCATGAGAACCATTTTTACTTTCTTTCTTGATTTTATTTTTTGGTGTTGATGTATTTCAAGAATACATATATTGTGAAGTTTGATTTTTGAAGACAGGAAGAGATTTGGTGTTGAACTCAATATGGATTGTTGTCCAGTGATTTTATGAGACTATGATCAAGAATTATACCCTTACAAGGGTCAAGAGACAACTTGATGGAGCCCTATGTTTGTAGAGCTTGGTATAGATTTTTGTCCAATAATTTGGTGTCTATGATTTAGGATTTCAAGGAGATGGAAGTCCAAAAAAATTAATAATTCAACTCGGAGCTACACCTTTACGAGGGTTACGAGGTAACTTGATGGATTTTCACTTGATTCAAGTTTTGTTTCTTCAAAATATCTTCTCATGAGTTTGTATTTATGTAATCAACAAGCTTTGTTATGTAAGCCTTAAGGGGGGTCCCTTGGCAAGGTGAATTTTGAGTTTTATAGGGTACTTTTATAGGAACAATATAATAAGCAGGGAAATGTTAGTGTAGAACATAACATATTACATTGTTAGCAAGGACGGTTGGTGGCTAGTTTAGTTATTGCAACTGCATCCTCTTTATAATTGTATCATAATTGTTTAAATATGATTGATGAACATCAAATAAGACATCCAGATTTCTTCTTTCATACTCTTTTCTCAACTAGAAATGGTTAACATTATCTTCAAAATAATATCATTTTGTTACCCAAAATTATTAAAAAGAGAAATCAACTAACCTGTACCATGTATGGTCTCAAATCATTTCATTATAAAATTAAAACTCTAAATTGTTCCCATTAAGGAGGAAGCTATTATAACAAAACATGGGATTCCATCCATGGTTTTCCCATCTAATGAAGTCTTGATGCCTAATGAGACCCCAATCGTATTCTAGATGGTTGAAGTTCATAAAAGGACCCACAAGAACTATGCATGCAATGCATATTATATCCCTAATATACTCTCTCCCTATTCAAAAAAAAGATGGGTTATCTCCCTTAGTGGTGTTCTATGAACAGTTGATATACCTTGACTCTATTATTTATTTTACATTTATGAAATTTACCTTGTTTTTGGGGCATTCTGTCGAATAGTTTGTGTGTTGGTTTTCCTTTGCTTTTGTAATTAAATCTATCATAGTAGATGCATCTTCACCATCAATTAAATTATCGTTACTCTCATTTGTTTGACGTTAGATGTGAGGTCACTTAAGTATGAAATAAATATCATTGCATCCTACAGTCTATAATTGTTTAATATGTGAACTTGTCATTTGAAATTGTAATAATTGAAAGAAAAATTAAATGATCATGTGAAACTATAAGCAATACCATATCTAGGTTTGTAGTCTATGAGCATGGCTAAAACAATAAATAATTATCATTAAGGATCATGAATAAATCTCAAAATCCATGAGATCATTAGATATGGTGTTAAATTGTGAAAACCATACTCAAATAATGATCATGATTATGAAATGTCCTTGGTGTAGTCACATATATATACTGCTAAGGCTAAACCCCTTTATATGTACTTGGTACATAGTTATTCCTTATAAAATTTAACCATAGTAGTAAATACTAGATTATATAATCGACATTCATTTAGTATTGTATATTAATTTATCGATATTATATAGTTTTTAGGTTTCTTGATTTATTAGATTGATTTCAAATGATATTTATTTATATTTTACATAGTAAATTATTGGTAGTCGATAGTTCTTTAAGATGTTGAGATGATATTCACTTAATATTACATATTAATGCATTAACAATCAATAGTTGATTAAGTCTCTCAATTCATCAAATAGTTATGAAGTTGATTCTAATGTAGATACTGATAATAATTGATAGATATTATCTTACGATTATTCGCTAGAATAGACCTAGTTTATCATAAGTTGATATTACTCACAAGGGTTGGAATACAAATTGGTATTTAGCTCTTTTTGACTGACATTATTGACTATTTATTTTTATTCATCTATAATTCATAATGACATTAAATTTTTTAAGGAAATTTCTCTTTGCAATATGATAAGACGACTATTAGATAAATTGGTTTAGGAAATTACTTCTAGTCAATAGATAAACATACTTAGACATTATTAGAGAGTTTAGATTAAATCCAAATATAGTGGCTCAAATAATTTTAAATTGTCTCATTAGCTCATATAATGTTAATATATGTAAGTACAAGATGCAATTTTTGTTAATAATTTTCATTAAGGCCTTATGATATTAATTTATTAGTAGATAAGTTTGATAAATACCTTGGTATATATTTAAATTTTAAATTAGATCTCATTCATTCAAATCAATTCACTCGTTGTAATTTTAATCCATTAACCTATGTGTAAGTTCAATCCTTGGAAAGAATAAAAACCTTGGTAAACATACTTATTAAGATTTTAAACTAATATTGTGACTAAAGATGAGAAAGGGGAACTCAAGGGAGTCAAGTGTTAAATGTACGAAAATATCTTTAATCAATATATCATTCAGGACGTAGAATCAAGGATCACATGTGAGTTACACTTAACCTAGCACACAACATGGATTACCATCTGACAAGGTACCTTTCTTATTGATTTTATTCAACAAAGTAGTTGTTGGACATCCTATGGGTTTTTCTACTTGATTTTTCAATGTTGTGTATTATCTTACCATTTTGTTGATTATTGTTATGGCCATTAGGTTAAAGAGGTTGTTGAAAATGTTAAGATATCCTTTATGAATACATTATCTTTTCTTAAAGTTCCACATAGTAAATAAGAAGATTTAGGACACCTATAAATTGTAATGCAAAAAGAGGAATCATGGTAATTAGTAGTTATGATATTATTTTCTTGGTTTCTTTGCATTGGGGTGATATTTTATTTAAGTTCCATTTCGTGAGATGATTCACAAGTTCTTATTTCTTAATAATTATTTCAATATTATATAATTAACTAAGGTTAGTGAGAAGACATCCTCTACCCTTGGGAAAATTTAATATCTATATCAATATCAAACTAGTGTGCATAAAAATTGGTAGATTACTAGATAGTTAGTTATCAATGGAATAAATATGAAGAAATCATTGATCTAAATATGATATGAATTAGTAATGATTATGAATTCATGCAGGCCATTTTTAGTGGAAAGGTGAGTAAAAAATGTTAATTCTTGTTAATCAATTAGTTTGTTAGGAGAGAAAGATATCATTTAATTAATATAGTTATTGTGGAATTTTCATGTTGGTTAGCTATCAATATATTGTGCATAGTTAGTTGGTGATATAATTTATAGTCACAAGTCCTAAATTTTGTTTAGTTAATAAATTGTTAATGATAATCCTAGTTAATGCCTTGTATAGAATGCATAAGGTCTCTTATTTATTTATTTGATTAGAAATTAGTAAGAATTGAATTGTATATTAAAGACAACCTCAAGGAGATTCCTTGAAATATGAATGGAGTATATTTCTAACAAACTTGAATTCTTAGTAGAACACTCTTAGCTAATGGTAAGGTGTTACCTTAGTAAAATTACATTAGCTAAATAATTGAGGTTACAACTTATTGATTTGTTGATCATATAGTTATCATGATTGAATGAACCAGTTATAGTTAGACATGTTAACATGGTTAGATTATATGAGTAAAGGAAACTTGAATTGGTTGAGTAAACTTCTTAAGAACTAGGTATTAAGTACCCAATGAGTAAACCCATAACCATTGAAATGAGGTGAAACAAACTTAGGTTGTAGGTAAACATATAATTATTTACATTCAAAACTTAACATCAAACACCTCTTTGGAGTGTGTTTGTTTAGTAGTTTTAATTATGTTTTTGTCCCTATTTCACCCGAGTAGGTGGCAGCCAACGAAGAACCACCTAGGGAAGATGGTGTTGGCATATGGCTCTGAGAGATCATTTTTGGCTACTTGTGTTGTCACTAATGACAACTAGAGTTAGCAGTATGATCCGCAACATTAGTATTGATTATACCGGCAAGGAAACTAAGACTTTGTAATCTACCGATAGGAAGAATGAAGATCAGGACATCCGGTTGGCAATTTGATCCGATCACTTCTCTGGATCATTATTTCATGGTGTGGATCTCCAAGAAGTCTTTCTTAGCATTTACACTATCCTCTGATGAGTTTTGTGGTATAGTATTAAGTCAGAGTTTGAGTTAGAGATTCGGTAGCATGTTTCATGGTTTATTTTCCATTGTGGCCGACATGTTTCATATAGTGTATTGTGGATATATGTGGAATATGTATTTTTCTATTTCCTATGTTTGGAATCTTGGTTTGGGTCCCTACTAAAGTCTAGCCGACTTGTGTGGGTACGCATCAATTCTAATTAGAGATTTGAGCCAACATAAGCAAAAATATTATATTTTATTGTGAGGCCGACATACGTTGAATTTTTTATTAGCGGCTATATAAAGGAGATCGATAAACCATTTTGGGTGAAGTGAATGCAAGTCGTGGTAGTGAAGGAGTGTCAAGAAGAGAGCGGAAAGAGTAGATTAGTTATTTGAGGGCAAAAGTGCGATCCAGTCAAGAGATTTAGAATCTGATCAAGAACCTTAGTGGAACTGAATTCTGGCATTTGTAGATGTTGTACTCTTAGTTCAATTTTTTTTTGTAACTTCAATTATATTTTGTAAGGCAGTGAGCCTTTCTCTTTTGAGCAGTGAGCTCTAGGCAGTGCGCCTAAATGCAAATGCATTCCCCTTCTTTCTATTTTACTTTTAATAGAGTAAACATTATGGATTAATCTCCACCGTGGTTTTTCCCCTAGTAGGGTTTCCACGTAAAAAAAATCTGGTGTTATGGTGTTCATTAATGAGACTGCATGATTTCATCTGTTGTGTTGCAAATGCTATATGAAGTTTAATTATTGTTGTTAATGGTTTTATATCTGTCTTGGAAATTAAAATCAGTGAACACTGATTCACCCCCCCTCTCAGTGTTCCCAATGTCCAACAACTGGATCCTAGAAAGGGTTGTGTACCCACTCACACAGTTACATGAAACATAGACTAGAAACTAGAACTATATATACTCCTTAATCCCATTTTGATGCAATGTATGTAGGTAGTCTGGTGAATGAAGAATGTTCCCAATACACATGATTTTAGGTGTTAGGTTAGGGACTTTCCAAAAGAATAAAATTTTCAACTTACTTAAAAGTAAAGTAAATCCTTCTCACAATTAAAATCTTAAATATAAACTTGAGAAGAAATCATATATTGTATACTTAGAAGGAATCCCAGATGGATTTGCTTGATTTCCTTGAGGCTTTACGCTAAACTCTGAGGTGAAATTTCAAGCTCTTGTATATTAAATTGCATGCCTCTGATTGGCGGTGACCTCTATACACTCCCAAGGGAGAAGTGTGGTCTTTAGGGAGCTGACTCAGGATTTGGATGGTCCCGATGAGTTTAAGACTCTGGCCAAAGTGTATACATATCTTTTATGATAGATGCCTACCCATTTTGGTGGATGCCTATCCCAAATGGATAGATGAATTCTTGTTTCCGCATGAACAAATGCCTAACCCATAAGGATGGATGTTCATATTGAATTTTGGATGAATACCTATTACGTATGGATAGAAGTACCTGAGTATACAAATGAATAAATGAATGTTTATTATCTTGGAAGAAAAAAAATAACGGTATTTCCAGATAAGTAAATCAATATATTACAAACATTTTTTTATCATTGGAAGGAAGAGCCCAAGATTTTCAAAAAGGTCATTTCTTATTTTAGTAGTCATTATGCCTCTACTTAGCTTTTTGGTAGCTTACAACCCCATGGCATTCTATTTGTTAAGAAAATAAAGCTTGGTGGTTCTTCAATTTTTTGTTGTATTTGAAGAGCTTGGGATATTAAGCATTCAACTAATGGGTGTGAAGTATTTTTTAGGGATAGGGGAACCTTTTTCGATTACAAGTGTATTTGGTGAAATATAAACATTAATAATAAGCCTTTGGTCCCTACCAAAATTTTCTCTACTAAGGGTTGGGATGCTAAAGGTTGTAAAGATTTTGAAGATTTTTTTACTGGTTTCCTAGTTTCTTGAGAAGAGTTACATGATAAGTTCATGTTGCACAAAAGAATACTTAGTCCATTCTTAAAAATTCCTTGTATGGTGTGAATTTTCCTATTCAACTATGTTTTATCACTAAGATCTTGAGTAATATTACATGGAAGAATAAAAATCCTTTGATGAAGGTTAAAGGTAGATATATTTGTAAAATTTTGATTCATACTCAAGATATGTTTTATATGATCGATATCCTTTGGTAATTTTCCCTTTCTATTAAATATTGGCAATTCATTATTGGTCACTTTTGTTTTATCTTTCTTGAGACAAAGAAAGCCTATTTTAGATGGTTGATTATTTTTTTAAAAAATTATTGGATTTATTTTGAATAATGCTAGTATCAATCCATATGCATATCCTATGTGTAATGTTGTTGAAACAATCAAGCATTTGTTATTTGATCAAGTATGATTTATAACTTTTTTTTATCTATTTTATTAGGGGATATTTGGGATGGGATTGTAAAAATAACATTTCTTGTTGTGAAATTTTATTTGGTTTTATAAAATATTTTGACACTAAATGGTCCTTAATAGACTATCTTATTCTATTTACTAATTTAATCTAGAATTTGGGGAAGGCTAGGAATGATGATGTATTGACAAGCAAAAGAACATGACCCTCTCCAACTCTTGTTGGGAGCTCACCTTCTCATACATTATTTTTCAAGTTACTATAAAATTTAAGATTTTTAAAAGCAAAATTACAAATTGATGGACCATGGCGAAGTGTTGTTGTAGAAGTATGATATAATTCAGGCTAAATGGTGGCTAGCTATTGATCACAATGGTGGATGTGATTAGAGGATAGTGTGATTGAAGAAAATTTTATAGATCATATTATAGATTCTAGATTAATACCATTCTTTTTGTTGATATGAAAAGGAATATCTATTTTAAATTACAAGCTCTTCCCTAGCCTATCAATGTCTTGATCCTAATTGGTGTTAATGAAGTAAATTTAGTAATCAATTTTATAATGGTGTTATTATTATTGAGGAATACTCATGATGTTTAGACTTGAAAAATTTAATATGTTCTTTTGGGATGGGTATTATAGCCATGAAAAATATGTTTAAACTAGGTGATATTTGTAGATAAGTCCTATTGGTTTATGTTTTATCCTACTTTATTTATGGATTGTGATATTTGTCTTGCATGGCTAATATTTTATAACCTGTACCTTTTGTTGACTATATGTAATATAAAAACATATTAACTTTTTTTGATAATTAGATATAGAATCTACATAGAAAATACAACAAATCAGTAGTTTATATTATCTTTAAAATCCTAACAAATTTCTTGCTTAATTGAGAGATTTTAAAAAATAATAATAATTTGTGCAACTCATTTAGGCCAAAAAATGAGACACGCCTTTATGTTGTCACTCTCATTAATATTGCTACATAAAATTCTATTAAAATACAACCTATGGAATAAACATGGCAAACAATGAATTTAAAACTTGGTGAGCTCAGAGACCTCACCTACCAAGTAATTTCAATAATATATAAGAGAGAAATAATAGAGCCTTGCAAATTTATTAACTTTTAAAAATATTACAAAATATAATTGAATCATTGCTTCAAATTTAAATTTTGTTGTAAAAATCCATTTACACAATTTCTATATGGAAGAAAAATGTGTGAAATGCATGCAAAAATGATATAGAGAGAATTCTTACACACTAGAAAGGATAGTCATGATACTGCAACAATCAACTTGAATACATAAGAAATGTCTAAAATGTTAAACTTAAATGCAATAAACAAGGAGAATACGGAAGAGCAACATGGCATGCATCTCAAAATACAAATTGTAACTAAGATGAAGAGGATGACATGTAGGAGAAGGGATGCAATGTTCCTCTTTTTTTGAGAAGATACACAATATTTATAGCACAATTATAGGCAAGTAGATGCACTTTAAACTGCCTCTTTTTCTATCACTTTCAATATTTTTTAAACATTGAACTAGAAATTATAATTTTATAACACACATATACACACACATGTATGTGTATATATATATATATATCAATTATTTATATATATATAAAAATATATGTGGATTTACATAAATACTAGATATATATGTATGTATGTATGTATGTATGTATGTATGTATGTATGTATGTATATAAACATATATGTATGTGTATTTATATGTGTGTGTATGCGAATATATGCAAAAATATGCATATGCATATACTTATGCACATGCACACACATATGTGTGTTTATGTATATCTATATAAGTATACTTATTTATATATACACACACGTATAAACATTTTGTATGTTACTAAATAAACCTTTTGATTCCTATGGTGCACTTTTTTAATAATATGATGATATGTGAACACATATTTTGACATAAAATTGAATTGGAATGATGGATTATATGTGAGAGAGTGCAATGTTAAACTTAGGGTGTGCAATTATCAATTACTCTAAAGCCATGGTTTCATTTAAGGGATAACTAAAATAATTTATTACTGAGTATTGTTGAGAAAAATTATGATCGTTTTCCAAGCAATAGATTCTATCAATTTTCTTCTTTTTCTACCATGAATTTTAAGTGGAAGTGTGGAATTATAAATGAGAAACTATAGAAAGTATAACCAAATAAATGGTCCATATTTTTTTAGTTATTAGGATTTTGAAAATGGTATGCAAGCTAGACACAAATGTTTGGCTCCACTTTTGAAACATTCTATTAGAATTATGAAACAAGCACAAAACCACAAGCCATAAGATCAAACAAAAAACAAAGACACCCTCCACCCAAGAGATCTGCAAATAATATATGCAATATTTTTCAACAAGAAAAAACTACAAAAGAGACTTTTAAGAAGATATGAAAGCTCCAGATAATATCTGAGAGATATTTACAATGAGGGTTGAGTGCTTATAAGATTAAATCCTTAAATGAGAAAGGGATTAGATCATGACAAGTGTAAACATCACATTGGATGAGACATAATGATCTAATATTAGCTCAACTAATAAAGTATAAAACACTCCTAAGTTTAGCTTAAGTGCACGAGAATAAATTAGACTAATAATCAATTAAAGATTAATTAAGTATTTGCTAATGCATGATTACTCTAACACCCCCCTTAAGATGAACTTAGGGAGTAGCTAAAAACCCTAAAAAGAATGCATGATGGGTCACGACAAACAAGGCCAAAAAAGGTACCCATGTACAAATAGAAAATATTTATAATGTGGAGAAATAGAGAAAACCTCATGGGAAAAAATCTACTCCAAAAAGATATGAAAGCCAAGTGAAGGACTAAAGAAGCCTCCAAACAAGACAATGTTGTCCCAAAAAGATAGGAACAAAGGATAAAAAAAAACACCACTAAAGCATGAAGAAGTTGCAAACACTGTCGAAGAATGGCTGCTGAAATGTTGAAAGAAGAACCTCTGCTAAAACATATGATGATCATGATCAAGAAGACAAGAATTTGTATGAGTTCCCCCAATGACACTACTTGAATATGATGGAAAACCAAGGCAAACATCAAGAACTCAAAGATACAGATGTCACAAGTACCAATAGTCTGAAGAACTGATCAAGTGAAAAATGGAAGGTGGCCTCCAGAAATAGGAATGCAAGAGTGTCCATATGGTAAGTGTCCCATCTCACTGAAATGCATGGGTAACCAGCTGCTGCATCTGCCTATTACATAGGAACAAATACTGTATACATAGCTCACTCCAACACGAAACCAAGGAAGCATTAGCACCAATAGTAGAAACCTGCCCATAATGTTGACAATGGAGAGGTATGACAGGTACACTGAAATTGAATGCCTAAATGTAGTGCATGATAAAGAACCAAGAACATTTGAATGTGTAGAAATGAAAGTACAAGAAAATATAGAGGGTGCACAAACCAAGGCACACACGCATGAGAAAGGTATGAAGGAAAAAAAGAGGGAAACATCAACCCCATGGCACTTTATATCATAGTGCGAGTACAAGAAGGCACAAATTGATGTGCAAGATCCCATAATACAGGTGCAATACAGTTTAACGCCCGTCGTGCAAACCCCAAAGGACAACAACTATACACACATTTTTTTTAAGTACAAAGAACACATATAAAGAACCATTAACATTATTACATTACACAATAACATCATAAACATCTAAGTCCTTTGGGGCATGCGAGGTCACATCACATAAAACCAACCCATGATGAAAGATACATATAAAGCTAAGTAACTTAACTGACTTTACATCCATTCTAGACATTAAAATAACCATTGCAAGAGATAACATCCATACATTCATAAGCATAAATATAAATACATCACATGATACAAACCATAATAAATCTCATAAATCATGAATGATTACAAGGGTGCATTTACTTTACATCATCTTTTAATACATTACATGTTCATATCCATGAGTTACATCAAAATCTCCCATACATGTGGGATAGATAAATCATACAAGGAATATCATAAATACATGATGAACATCAGGTACAACTCCATCTGGAAGATACTGTGTAGAATGAACATTGATGGGGAACCCAACGGGTGCGGAGCACGTTCCACTCGACCATGTGGGTTTTAGAAAAAGCCACTCCCCGTGCTTAGAGGTGACAAGGAAGTGACTGCGACCAAATATGCCAACAAGACTAACTCCAATAGTAATAACATAGCAATAGTAACTCCAATAGCAACAACAAGAGAATACATAGATCATAAATAACAACAACCAAGATCCAATCATAATAAACACAATACCATAAAACACATTATAAATAAATCAAAGGAAACAACCATTAACCACTTCCAAAGGCAAGTAAGAAAGCAAAGCATAAGGGAAACTAGTGGAGAGTGTCATCATATAGTCCTACATGGGTTATTCTGGCCCTTCCTCCTACATGAGGCGTCGACCCCCATCTATGGTTATCTTGGCCCTTCCTCCTACTTGAGGTGTTGGCCCCATAGGGTGACTCATGCGGAGTTGTTAACCTCTCATGAAGATGAGGTAACGACATTTCCAACCACAGCCTTCTCAGTCTACCATTAGTCTGTGAAAGCCCTAATGGATAGATGAGGTATCCAAGATTGTCTTATTATGTTATTACTACCCATCCCCCTAAATTCTATTATTAAGTTTTCACTTGTTAATCTAACTCTCACGTGGGTCATCCTGGCCCTTCCTCCTTTTGAGGCGTCGGCCCCCATGAAAAGCCACTCTCCCTAGAGACCCCAAAACATATACCAAAACCAAGGGTTGTACCACATAAAATGAACATTAAATCTCAACAGAAACATGTGAGGCATTACCCATCTCGCTAAAAACACATAATCAGAGTCTCAACAATTCTCGTACAACCCTTTCAAAATAATGATACTCAATAACTTTCCACATCAAAAGTACATAAAGAGAGATACATCGATTAACAAATAAGCTCAAGCCTCTGGAAGCCTAAGGTTCACAATATCCCTAAACAGGTTCCTAAAAAAAATTGGGTTCCCACATCAACAAACCAAAATGATACTCAAGAAGCCAAAGTTAATTTATAAGATTCCAAAATACAAAACAACACCATAATTTTCACCCATTGCTATAACGAAATTAGACTTCCAAATTCACACTTTATTCAATTTCCTTCCCAAATAAACAATAAACTTTAATCCCCAATTTTTAATAAAGTATTTTTGAAATAAAAACTTAATAATAACTCTGGTATTTAAATATGTTTTGCCAATTTCCAAGAACAAATTCTTCACAATTATAAAAGACTATATAACTACATATTTATATTTTATTTATATATATATAATATAAATACACACACATATATATACATATATAAATAAAACATATATATATATATATAAGTACATACACATTCAGATTATTTTATTTTATCCTGTTATTAAATCTGGGAGAGAAAAAAAAACTTCAATTAAAGACAGGATATTAATAATATTAATAAATATATATATAAACTGATAAAAAAAATCATTTAAAACAATGACAACCATTGATGGCCGCGGCAGCGCGCAGTTCAAGGGACTGCTGCGTACAGTAGTCCGATGGACTGTTGTGGTAGTCTCTTGACTATCGCGCAACCTCAAGCAAGTGGCTAGGGAGGGGTACAGCCAAGGCCGACCACCCCTGCCCAACATACAGATTTTTTAAATACTACTGTCAGCTATAATATGATCCAGCCCCAATGAAATTTCACAATAAAATAAAATATTACTCATATATATATATATATATATATATATATATATATATCTATTTCATAAAAATAACATTTTCTTTTTTGTAATAAATACACTGTATATTTATATATATATATATATATAATATGTATGTGTATATATATACATATATAAATATCTATATATGAATATATACAAAACCCATTTATTTCAAAAGGGGAATCAATTTTCCCATAGCAAAATCATAAAAATACTGAACACTTTCAGAGACCCAAATAAATTTCTTTCGTTTATCTATTACCCAACAAATTCTAAAACCTCAAAAGATTTTTTTTTTTCTTTTTTCTTTTTTCTTTTTCAGAACAACATATTTGCCATTTCAAATTTAACAAGCAATAAAGATCAGTAATGGAACCTGGAGTCTTGTGCTTGCTGAGAAGTTGACGAAGCTTTCCTTTGATTTGAACCAGCCTTTTCGAAGAGCTCCCTTTCCTTCTACAGAATGTCTCCACCAGATTCTTTAATCCAACTTTTAATATATTTTTCTATTCAGAAGAGCCTTTTTCCCAGAACAATGAAAGGGGACAATTTTTACAGAGAAAACAAGAGAGGATGCAAATTTTTTCAAAACTCAATATTTTTTGAAGCTTCTATCAATATTCTTGTGAATGAAAACCTCTCATTTTTTCTATTAAATAAAAGATATCTTCTTTTTCGAAAACTTTAAAAAAAATAGGATGAATAGAAATCTTCTATTTCTTCACTAGCTTTTCAGCCAAAAAATTCAACATTCATTGGTCCTTTTCTTCTTTTCTTTCTTTTCTTGATTTTTTTCTATTCGAGTTGCACTTTTTGTTTTAATTTCAATTTTGCTAATTTATACTTACAATTCACACAATTTAACTTATTTAATTATTTTATTCCATTAATTATCCTCAACATGCTATTTTTCATTAAATTATCTAAATACCAATTTTAAATAATTTAATTTACACCTTTCAATTTATTTATCCTTAATAAATTACATGACTTTTAATTTAATACTTTTATATTTTAATAAAAACTATTCCAATAACTATTATTAACATTTATTATAATCATTTAGTTATTTAAATTACATCATACAACAACACCAACATAAAATAAATAACATAATTACTTTCACACAAAACAACTATCATAAAATGCAAAAAAGACTAAGGTCAAAGACACACAATACCACTAGACACAAAACGGGTTGACAAACTTGGGATGGGGTGACTTCCTTGTCATCTTTGTTTCAACTTCATGCCCGTTGGGTTAATTTGATGCTCGCCCTGTCTTGCCGAAGCAGGTGGAATCGAGACTCTGTTCCTGCAATTCCTGCATACAAACAAGGTTGTGTACAACATGTATATATATATAATCAAATACATCACATCGTGAGAAGGAATCGTAGTGTAGCAGGGCACTCACAAACTAGTGGTGCTACACTATCCCCTCACCAAAACTATAATAACAATTACAACATCAAGTATAAAGTAACATTGCTAAACTAAATTGATCACATCATATCATCATAAAATGATTACTAATCCACTGCATCACAATATACTACTGAAATCAAATTAAACATCACCAAATCAAATGTAACCATAATATCATATCATAATATCCATGTCATCAAATAAAGTAGCATAGTCATCAAGCAGTCTAAACTATCCAGTCCACCAATCCAACCAATAAATAGTAACTATCAAAGTCTCAAAGTATCAAGCAAAACCACAGAAAATATCAAGTCCAAACAACAACATGAGGGGTATTACATACAGAGGCACTTTATCTTAGTGTGTTTACAAAATCATAAGTACATGCAATGTGAGCCCATAAGGTCCAAAAAGGACAACTTGTTGAAAATAGAATTCTCTGATAGAAAAAAGAGGAAATTGGTAGCACCATGATGAAGTACATGAAAAAAAATGCACTTTAAAAAAAATGGCACCCTAAAAAGTGTTTGAATGTAGAAGATATGGCCCATCGAAGTCTCCAAAATGAGAACTGAACAATTACAGCACTGAGGAAACATAATTCTGGAAAAAACATAAGCCAAAACTAGAATATACCTACACTACTACAAAGAGTACAAAATTCCACCCCATTTCAAAAAAAATTGCACTAAAAAAGCCCATCATATGGCCGAGATATGGCCTCTAGAAGTTGAGGTGCAAAATTGAAAAGCCCAACAGAAAGGGGTTGAGCTTGGCAAAAAAACCTTTGCCAAATTTAGCCAAAAATCTGCCAAAGTTGGAGATCCGCCAAATTTAGAACCCTGGAAAAAATTATCCTCCAAATTTGTCAAAAAATACCCCCAAAAGTGGAGGTCTACCAAATGTAGATTTGTGCTAAAAAACTTCACCAAATTAAGCAAAACTACCTCCAAATGTGGAGGTCCACCACATTTAGAGTGACTGGTAAAAATCCTCCAATTACAATGATGTTTTTTTTTACTTTTAAACAATATATGCAATATTCTTCAACAAGAAAAAGCTACAGAAGAGACTTTCAAGAAGATATGAAAGCTCTAGATAATATCCAAGAGATATTTAAAATGAGGGTTGAGTGCTTATAAGAGCAAAGCCCTAAATGAGAAAGGGATCAAATCATGACAAGTTTCAACCATGACATGAGATGAGACATAATGATCTAATATTAGCTCAACTAATAAAGTATAAAACACTCCTAAGTTTAGCTTAAGTGTATGAGAATAAATTAGACTAATAATCAATTAAAGATTAATTAATTATTAGCTAATGCATGATTACTCTAACACCCCCCCTTAAGATGAACTTAGGGAGTAGCTAAAAACCCTAAAAAGAATGCATGATGGGTCCTGACAAACAAGGCCAACAAAGGTACCCATGTACAAACAGAAGATCTATATAATGTGGAGAAATAGAGAAAACCTCATGGGAAAAACTCTACTCCAAAAAGAGATGAAAGCCAAGTGAAGGACTAAAGAAGCCTCCAAACAAGACAATGTTGTCCGAAAAATATAGGAACAAATGATGAACAAAAGAACACCACTAAAGCATGAAGAAGCTACAAACACTGTCGAAGAATGATTACGGTAATGCCGAAAGAAGAACCTTCGCTGAAACATATGATGATCAGGATCAAGAAGACAAAAATATGTATGAGTTCCCCCAACGACACTACTCAAATCTGATGGCAAACCAAGGCATACATCAAGAACTCAAAGATACAAACAGCACAAGTACCAATAGTTTGAAGAATTGATCAAGTGAAAAATGGAAGGTTGCCTCCAGAAATAGGAATGCAAGAGTTTCCATATGGTAAGTGATCCATCTCACCAAAATGCATGGGTAACTAGTTGTTGCATTCACCTAATACATAGGAACAAATACTATATACATAGCTCACTCCAACGCGAAACCAAGGAAGCATTAACACCAACAGTAGAAACCCCCCCCCCATAATGTTGACAAGGGAGAGGTATGCTAGATACACTGAAACTGAATGCCTGAATGCAGTGCATGATAAAGAACCAAGAACATCTAGATGTGAAGAAAAGTAAGTACAAGTAGATATAAAGGGTGTGCAAACCAAGGCACACACACATGGGAAAGATATGAAGGAAAAAAAAGGCAAACATCAACCTCCATGGCACTTTATATCATAGTGTGAGTACAATAAGGCACAAAGAGATTTGCAAGATCTCATAATATAGGTGCAATACATAGGCACTTTATCTCAATGCATTTACAAAATCATAAGTGCTTACAATGGAAGCTCATAATGTCAACAAAAGACACAAGACTAAAAATACATGTAGAATAGCCAAAAAGAAGCCATCCCACGCAAACGAGAAGTTTCCAGGAGCTAAGATGTCCAAGTAATTCACTAGAATATGAAAACACAAAAAATTGAATAAAAAGTACCTAGTAAATTTTATGATGAAAAAATCTACCTATCTAGAAAGAGCACTAGAAGACCTTTCCAATGCATATTCATTTTTGAAAAATGGAGTCTGTATGCAAAATTTATGTCCCCAGAAGTTCATAAATAAAGATCTGACCTTGACTGGAAATAAATGCAACAAAAAAGAAAAACCAAGAAAAATCGCATACACCACTGGATCGGTCTCGAACCAGCTTTCTGATGATATTTTGTTTTCGAAAATCTAAGTTCGGACAAAAAAGTTATGGCCAAAATACCAAAATTGCTCGAAAAAGGGGTTTGGTGGTTAAGTATGGCGATTAAGCTAGCATTAACAGCTAGTGGTTAACCACTAGCGGTTAACTAACGGAAACAACCATTAACTCAGTTTTTTTAATATATTTTTTTCGGATTGTGTGTCATACCAAGTCATACGACCCAGAAATGATTTTTTTTTATCTCTCGGAGTCACTGTGTCTGATTTCAATGATTTGACAATCAATTTTGGGGTTTTTTGGTGCTCTAAACGTGATAGTGAGGTCCGTTTGGGCTCAAAAAAATCTAAAATTGCAAATACGGTCTAGATCTAGAAACCATCATAAACTTCAAACCCTGGCAAATCGGGTGTTGTATAACCAAAATTGATAAAACAAAGGTCAATCTTGACTATTTCAAACCTTCTGGATACAGTGGTGAGGTCCAAATTGACTCAATATGCAAGAAAAACACTCTTTCAAGGCTTGAATCCCTTAAAAGACGAATAGGAAGTTGCAGATCTAAAGCTCTAATACCATGGTAGAATTGTGAAACATGCACAAAACCACGAGCCACAGGATCAAACAACAAACAAAGACACCTTCCACGCAAGAGATCTCCAAACAATATATGCAATATTCTTCAACAAGAAAAAACTATAGAAGAGACTTTCAAGAAGATATGAAAGCTCTAGATAATATCCGAGAGATATTTACAATTAGGGTTGAGTGCTTATAAGAGCAAAGCCCTAAATGAGAAAGGGATCAGATCATGACAAGTGTCAACATCACATGATATGAGATAATGATCTAATATTAGCTCAACTAATAAAGTATAAAACACTCCTAAGTTTAGCTTAAGTGCATGAGAATAAATTAGACTAACAATCAATTAAAGATTAATTAATTATTAGCTGCATGATTACTCTAACACATTCAACTAGGACACGAAAGAAATGAGTGGAATGGTAACATGACATGCAAGAAATAAGGACATGTATATGAAATGGTAATATGATATAAATCTCTAAACATGGATTACAATGAAGAGTGAGAGGATCTCAAAAAATGAAAATAGGCAACTCTTACAACACAATTGGCATGTAATTTCAATACATTACATCAATTTATAAAATTATTTTATTTTATCACATGTGAATACATATATGCAACAAAATAAAATAAAAATACCTAATTTAGCATGTTTTAGCTAAGAGGGCTAAAGAAAAGTTTCAATTGGGTATAGGGAAATGCATGTGTTACAAAGTGTATACATCAATAAAACTTTTGTAAGATTAGACTAGTTAAAAGTTTATTATTTCTGAACATTTAGAGCCCTATAAAATTACAATCATTTAGAAACCATGAAAAATATACTTAAATATAAAGTTCCTTGTAACAACTCTATTTACAAACATTAGTTGAGAGATGAATGAAATATTTCTAATGGAAATATATGGGATTGAAAACATAAATGGTGTGATCAAAAGTTCTTGAAATATTATAAGTATAATAAAATAAATAAATAAATGTTCCAAATACATGCACAAAATGATAAAAAAATACTTATAGTTTATATGGTGGAAATTAAAAACTTGAATATATTAGACTACAAAAAATTAATAGCAACAATATATTTTTCTATATTTATATTTTTGATTTTGATATGTAATGTAGAAGGCTGCCTCTAACATCTAGTTTAAGGCATGTTATTATTCAATTATAATGAAGGGAATAGTAGTGGGACTAATAAGGATTTTATTATGCTTTCATTGATACATATATTTGATTTGATATGCACCATAGATGAACACCTCTTGGTGTATGTGTGCACTTATGCATGTAATATGTATTTTTGATACATCTATTGCACCATAGGTTAATCTTATCTAGGTAGACTCATGCTTTGGTGAGTTTTATTCAATACTTTGGAGCATTATTTAATGCATTGTTGTATCACTCACTTTTGTTATTTAATGCATTGTTATATCCTCTTCCTCATTGAGTTATATTTCTTATAAATGAAACCATTTTTTTAAATTTGTAACATGACATTATAGACATATAGTGTTTACACATTAGAGGAGCATATCTCATACTGATAATTTTGATTCAATCAAGGATTAGGTGCATTATTACACTTTACATTCTCTTGTTAAATGGAATATCCATTATGTTTCTTATGAAATCTTTGTGTTGCCTTCAAAATTTTGGTTATCTAAATTTATTTTTTGTACTTTGGTCTTGGGTAGATTACATGTACAAATATTACATAGTATTAGAGAATTGATGTTGAAGTGATAATTTATTTCCATTGTTGTTGGTTTTGAGAGTTTCAAGTGTTAGATGCACAAGACAACTGAGAGGGGGGGTGAATCAATTGTATGTTAAAAAAATTTAATCTCTCATCGACATTCAAACCATTGTTATCCCTTAAACCTTTATTATGCATTAGCAGAATGTGAACATATGAAATAATAATGTAAACACATCCAAACACATAAGAACACTATATTTATGTGGAAAACCCAAGAAGGGAAAACCACGGTGAGGATTAGCTCACACATATATGAATAGAAAAACCGAATACAAATAGGCTCACTACCTAGAAAAAGAAGAAAGGCTCACTATCGGGTAGCCCATTTCCAAGAAGAAGGAAGAATAGAAGAATACTTTTACAAAGAGATTCACTATCTCAAGGCAATAGGAGAAATCCACCATTGAAAATTGATTCCATCCGCAACCTTTGGCTCACTGCCTCCAACAACTTCAAGCACACTAAAAATGTAGACCCTTCAGCTCACTGTATTTGGAGTCATAGGCATTAATCTCACACTTAGATCACCACACTTTATCACATTCACATATTTCACACTTTACACACATGCCACACTCATCTCCAGCAATTCGCCTTGCATTTATACTATCCATGACCTAAATAATCTCAATTAGGTCAGCCTTAATAAAATGTATACACCCCAAATGTGCAACACCGAAATAGGTTAGTACCAAACACCTACATGGTGGAAATAATTGAAGGACGACCACACCAAGGGTTAAATAGGACCCAAATCCACATCACCATGCTACTCAACACATCTAAAATCTATGAGGTACCTCCACAAATAGTGTTAGTGCAACAGGTCATCCAAACCTTAACTAACAATGCAAGTGACCACATACATACTTCTCTAGGTTAAAAAACCTCATAGAAACACTCCACAACATCCACACAACATCCCAAAATATTCCAACATCATCAGAATATTCTATAACACTACCACAACCACCTGAGACAAAAAATACTTTCATTTTGTTCAACCAAACACACTGACACAAACATATAACTTACTAACCAACCTTGTAAAACACCTCAACACCTGAAACCCCAAGGGAAGGAAGTTACAAAAAATATGAGCATATTACCAAATCTGTAAGACAAGAAACCTCACTGCAAAGAAATGTGGAGTAGTCTCATTTCTCCCAGACAACCTTTTGCATTGACAGGAAAATTGTCAAACACAACTTTCACTATAGAACGATCTAAAACCTAAAACTCTAGATATAAAACATCTAAACACCTCTTATTACCATATCCAAGACACACAAGCATATCTTCAACCATGAAGACATGCAGAGCACAACACCAAACACACCTCTATCACACTGCACACTCTTTTATTCAAATTTTCTCAAAAGCACTTGGAGACCAAGTGAACTTACTATAACTACAACTCTTATCCATCAAGACATCAATGACATCATTGATGAGAACACCACAACACCTTCTTATCAAACCACAACACATCCATACTAGCACCAGTACTTGACAACACCAACAATCTCCATACTATTGACATAAATGACCAATTGTTGATATCAATGACAATACCAGCATCATACTTACAACATCAAGTTATTAATTGTTTAGTATATTAATTTGGGTAAATGGTGGAGCAAATATGAGCTTGACATTGTCTCCATCAAATAAAAAAAATAGTTTTCCTTTTATTTTATCTAGATCAAACTTTTGGAGGCCAATCAACAAGGGTTTCAATCTAGGAGTTGTCTATAATTGTTTTAGATAAAAATAATAATCAAATCACTTTGGGAAAATTTTACCCCTTTGTTGTGCCTAGAGCACCCAAAAAATAAGGGACTCACTATGTACATCTATGGTCTATCATGCTTGTTCATAGGATACTAAATAATGCCCTTATTTCCATTTGTATCTCCCAATATTCTATCATTAACACCTCTTTCAAAAAAAACATTCTAATTTTTAATATACCCCTTATTCTACCTCATATTCAAACTACCCAATCTTTTGTGATCTTTTTATATTGCTTTTTATTTCTACCTCTTTTGTATTCAACTTTTTAATACCCATTTTTACCTTATATCCAAAATACCCATTTTGAACATTTTCACAATAATATTTATCTAACAAATTTGCTTTTTTGAAATATCTACAAAATAGTAAACCCATTATCATCATTGTCATGAAACAAAGCAGAAAAATTTAAGTAATTTATTAATATTATAATTGTTTGTAAAATTATACAATTTACATCTCATTCCAATCATATCCATGTAAAATTTTATGGCTCTCACATTAACAATACAACAAAATAAGAAAACTTAAAACCCTTAATGATGCCTACAAAAGAAATAAAATCTACACTTAAAGTTCTAGTGCAAGTTTATGCAAACAATTGTAGCACATGAATTTCTACTGGTATTCAAATAAGAGACTCTATTAAAAGAAGCACACACACATATATAGTATTATATATGCATAATCTAATAGTTCATTTATATTGTTAATGGTTTTGCAACAAGGCACTAGTGCACTCCCTTTTCGAAATTTCCTGATATGCAACTAAACATGAATGATAAAATTTGTAAGGTTTATATTCTACTCTCTCTTTCACCATCCATGTAGATTTATCCCCATATCTAGCATGCAATCATTATTTTATCCCCTCAACCCCTAAATAGCAAGCATTGTAACCTTAATGATTTTTAGTGATTATTAAAACCTTTTTATGAATGGATTTGGTATGATACTCATTAGTTAGTGAATCCAGCTTGACTCAATAAACCTAAGATCACTTTTGAAATTTTTTGCCTAAGATTGTTTAATTTTTCTCAAGCCCATTGTAAAACCAAAAATAAATAAAAATAATTTTAAAAAACCATTTTTTTATCTTATTTCTTATTGTGGTGATGCAACCATTACTGATTTGATGCACCACCTAAGAAATGATTCATAAAGTATTAATTGTAATTATACTAGCTTGTAGGTTCCCTAGTGGGTTTCATGTGTTTAGTGACCCCTAACTTAAATATTCATTTAAATTACTCAAATCTAGAATTATGCGATGAAATTCAACCATTCATACAAAATATTTAGATCTTAAATGTCAATGTAAAATAAGTAGATTCACATATAAACTTGTTGGAATGGAGAATTTTGTTCACATATTTCATTCAATTGATTGTGTGGATCTACTATTATAAATATGTGTTGATAATCAATAATATAACAATTGCAAATCTATTCTAAAAATGACCAAGCTACCAAAATACCCAAACATCATTGTAGACATTCTAGTTGAAGCATTGATACAACCTATATATGAATATTCCCTCTAAAAACCAAAGGGTTTTCATCCTTTAATCTCCAAATGCAAGGGTTTTTGTCCCTAGATCTAATAGTACAATTCACAAGTTCTTGAACCAAGGTTGGGGTTCATTGATGTGATGATAAGGGATCAACCAAATTAATAAAATTACTCACCTTATATAGGATTTAAAGGCCTAGTGTAAGCCCAAATATGTTGAGAGTTATTTAAGAGTTTACAATACTTTAACATTAGAATTTGGGCCCATTAATGGCATACCTATTTGTACTTGAAGATCAATGAATTCCTTTCTTTGAATGGTATAGTTCTATGAAAGTGTATTCTATAAGTCAAGGGCTCAAGGAAATGCTTACTAGTAGAATGAGAAAATAATACCAATGTTGAGGATTCAAGAAATAGGATTTTGGAATGCTAGGATGCAATATGTTAGGGTATGGGGTTTTGCATGCCAATAAGAGAAATACAGTGGAGGTATAAGGATTCAAGGGTCAAAAAATTTATGTAGAGGTAGATGGTCATCAATAACCCCAAAGTTCCAAAGAAGAATGTGTGATTGGAGAAGTGGGGGAATTGGGGTGCTAGTTGAATTAGGAGATATAATTTTGAATACCTATGGGAGAGAAGTGGGTTTGAGGGGTGAAAATAACTAAGGAAAGGGATGCCATTATGAGAAATTCTAAATTCTACCCTGTTAGAATTATGAAAAACACGAGCCATAGGATCAAACAACGAACAAAGATACCTTCCACACAAATATTGTGTGCAATATTCCTCAACAAGAAAAAGCTACAAAATGCAAGACTATCAAAAGATATGAAAGCTCGAGTGATAATAAAATGAGGGTTGAGTGCTATATAGGAGCAACCCTAATAATTGCTCACTTCAGTTAACTGAATAAAGAACTCCTAAGTTTAGTTTAAATGCATAAGAATAAATTAGACTAATAATTAATTTAATATTAATTAATCATTAGCTAATGCATGATTACTCTAACACACCCCTTAAGATGAACTTAGGGAGTAGCTAAAAACTAAAAAGAGAATGCATGATGGGTCTCGACAAACAAGGCCTGGTGAGGTACCCATGTACAAACAAAAGATCTCTCAAAACTAGAGAAAAAGAGAAAACATGGGAAAAACTCTTCTCCAAAAGAGAGAAAGGAGAATGAAAATTTGAAAAAGCCTCCAAATCAATGGGAAGAAATAAGAAGCCTCCAACCAAAATAATGTCCCAAAAAAGGGGAACCTGTAGAATGTTGTTGAAGCATGAAGTTGTAGACTGCTATTGAAAGATGACTGATACATATGATGTTGAAATGAAGATCCTCCTCTTATATAAATGATGATCAGGATCAAGATAACAAGAATTAACATCAATGCCCACAACGACACTACTCAAGTTAGATGGAAAAAAGGAAAACATTTGGAAGTCAAAGATACAAATGTCAAGATCAAGAAGACATTAATCTGCATGAGTGCCCCTGACAAAACTACTCGAATCAGATGGTAAACAATTGAAAGTCAAAGATACAAATGGTACATGAACATACATGAGTGACCCCAACAAAACTACTCAATATGTAAGATGCAAGTAAAAAATAAAAGAACGAATAGTTTGAAGAACACTGATAATGAGAGAGACAATAATCTGCATGAGTGTCCCCAACAACACTACTCGAGTCAAATGGAAAACAAAGGAAAACATTTGGAACTCAAAGATACAAATGATACATGAAACTGTATGAGTGACAAAAAATGACACTACTCAACATGCAAGATGCAAGCTGAAAGTATAGGTACCAGTAGTCTCTAATCAAATGAAAATGGAAGGTCACCTCCAAAAATAGGAATGTAAGAATGTCCATATGGTAAATGCTCCATCTCATTGAAATGCATATAACTAGCTGCTGATATACACTACATCTGAAAGTGCATAGGAACAAGAATTGTATACATAGGTTACTCCAAACTACGAAACCAAGGAAGGATTAGCACTAATAGTAGAAAGCCCCCCCATAATGCTAAAAAAGGGAGAGCCATGATAGGTACACTAAAATTGTGTGAAAACCAAGAAGTGCATGTAGGAGAAACAACTTGCAAATAAAAGGGTGTACAAACTAAGGCACACACACATGAGGCAAGAATCACCGGGATTCACTGTTGTCATGGAAGGAACACTCACTTGATAAAGATGTGATGGAAAACCAAAGGAAAAAATCAACTCCCCATGACACTTTATATCATAGTGCAAATACAAAAGGCACAACATGATGTGCAAAATCCCCAAAAATTATACACCAGAGTGGCACTTTATGTCAGTGCATCTACAAAAGAGAATGTGCATGAAAAATATGTCTACAATGCCCAAATGAGACAAAATACTGGAAATACATATAGAACAGCAAAAAAAGATTAATTCCATGCAAACTAAAATTTTCTAGGAGCTAAGACGTCCAAGTAATTCACTAGAGTGCGAAAAAACAAAAAACTAAATAAAATGTACCTGGAGAGAAATATGGAAAAAGTGCATGGATGGTTCTGAAGAGCTCTAAAAGATGGTTCTAGCATCGTTGGAATCACAAAAAATTGATAAAATGGTCAAAATTTATGGGATCAAGACTAAAAACATCACCTCTGACTTCAACAGGTTGTAGAATGCACTAGTAGCAAAATCAAGTAATGAGACCCACACCACTAGAAATTTGGCAGAACCAGCTTTCTAACAACATCTTGTTCACTAAAATTTAATATCATATGTTCAACTTATGGCCAAAAGAAAAAAACCTACTCCCTTAGGACAAAGAAGGAGACTTGGGGCCTTTGGCTTGTCGACTGTACGATTGACGTCAACATGATGTCAACGAAATATTTTGAGGAATCTTCCCTCTACCACCCAGAAAAAAATTGACCCCCTACAAAAAAAATGGTGAATGAAATATCTTTATGAAATAGAATATTCACTATATTGCCGGAAAAGAGGCATGGGCTGGGAAACAACGTTGAAAAATGCGCAAGGGGTGAAAAAATGTTTTAGGCTGCTGCAAAAAAATTTGGAATCCCCATCAAAAGTTTTATAGAAGCTATTGTTGGTAAGAGGAATTTTGGCCCAGTGGGTGAGCTGCCAGTCGGCTGAGGCAAAATTTGTTGGTGGGGCCCACTTGGGTGGTAGGTACACTACCGCAAGGGTACAAATAGTACCCTAGTGCAGGGAATAAATGACTTGCTCTCCTTTTTTTAGAATAAAACCTCTGCAATGTTTATAATTTTTTTATTATTTTTAAAATTTCTAAAAAAATGAAAATTCAAAAAAAATGCCGACTTCCTTTTCACCTTTTTAATTTATTTTTTCCGATTTTCATGCACAGGGGACCGTACAGAGGTCGTACAGGTCCTTGTGTAAAAAAAATTTCCTCATAAGCTCTCGACGGGAAAATAGGGAAAATTTATAGTCAAAATTTGTTAAATCAGCCTCCTAAATCCAACGACGAGGTCCTTTTCGTGATAAAATGCACCAAAAATTCAGCTAGCCTTCAAATCCGAAAAAAAGAAGCAACTGCTTCAAACCCTCATAGATATTACCTCAGGAGTCCAAATCGGGCCAAACAAAAGCAAAATCTGACTTTCTTGATAGCTTTGAATCCAACGGTGAGGTCCTTTTCATGCCAAAATGCATCAAAAAATGCCCACCTCCAAAATTTGCAAAAAAAGAAAAAGGGATTCAGATCTAAAGCTTGTAACCCTTGTTGAAGAAGAAAACCTTATAAATCAAGAAGGGGTTTGCTGAATCCACACTCTAATACCATGCTAGAATTGTGAAAAACACAAGCCAAAAGATCAAACAACGAACAAAGACACCTTCCACCCAAGAGATTTGCAAATAATATATGCAATATTCCTCAACAAGAAAAAACTACATAATGGAAGAGACTATCAAAAGATATGAAAGCTTGAGTGACAATACAATGAGGTTTGAGTGTCATATAGGAGCAACCCTAATAATTGCTTACTTCAATTAACATAAAATCACTTAGTTGACTGAATAAAGAACTCCTAAGTTTAGCTTAAGTGCACGAGAATAAATTAGACTAGTAATTAATTAAATATTAATTAATCATTTCCTAATGCATGATTATTCTAACATACCCAAAGTAGAAAAGTGACTTAGATGTCCTCATACTTAGGATTAAGGGCATTAAAAGTCCACCATTACCAAAATTTCTTATCATAAATAAAATTTAGGTTCATATGCTCCAAGATATTTAGTCTTCCCCAAATATCATCTTCGAAAGTAGATTCTTTCATCAACAAATACTTTTTAATGCTTTTATTCCTCAATTTCCTCACCCTAGTATAAATAATAGCATCAAGTTCCAATATGAGCTTTCCCTCATTATCCAAGGGTGGAAAATATTCTAATGGTGTGATATATTATATAAGGACCCTCTAGGGGTAAGACACATGAAAAAAGTTATGAATACTACTATTTTCGAGCAATTCCAACTCATATATGCAACTTCACCAACTCTCCTAAAGATCTTGTAAGGCCTATAAAAGTATGGTTCAATATTTTCAACCCCATCAATATTGGTGGAGATTTTCTTATAATTCTACAACCTCAAAATTACCATATCTCCAAATTCAAATGACTTATGTATGTGATTATGATATGCATGTAGTTTTTTTATTATGAACTTATTGGAGGTGTTTTTTGAGTTATCTTGATATCTTAGCTATGCTTCACCAAGTCATTGATTGTTGGCACTTTGCTATAATGACCACTAAATCAACAAAGGTTAATGCATCATAACCATATAACTCTATGAATGGAGATATATTAATAAAAATACGGTGGGTAGTGTTGTATCAATACTCTCCTAAATGTAACCAATTAATCATAGTTGAGTGTTGATCTAAAACATAGTTCCTCAAATAAATTTAACCCACTTGTTCACTATCTCTATTTAGGGATGACAGCTCATGCAACCGAAAAGATTAGGGGAATCTACTATATTTATCACTAGTAATATTTTTTAGGCAACCCATGTAGCCTAAACACTTCTTTAAAAAATAAATTAGCCACTTAATATGCTCTAAGTTTTAAAAAAAACAGCAATGAAGTGTGTGTACTTCATTAATCCAATTCCACCACAACATAGATGTAATATTTTTTGTGTACTTTGTGGAGGCCTATGATGAAATCCATGGATATTATTTCCCACTTCTAATTGGGATAGGTATTTTTTGAAGCAAGCCTATACTAGAAAAACATGTTCTACTTTGTTTTGTTGATAGGTCATGCATTCTCTAATGTATTTGAGGGTATCCTTCTTGAGGATCTTCTATGAGAAAGTTTCCTAATTTTTCTATAGGTATTATAAAATTCTAGGTGACCTACTAGTGATACATCATGAAAATCCCCATATGGCCTCTCCTTAATTTGATATTTGGGAACTAGGAAGATTTCATGTTTATAAACAATGAGACCATCTACTACTAAAAATTCAACTTCCCTCACATTTTCATCAATGAAATTAGAAGAAAAAGCATTTTTAAAATATTGTTCCATAATAGTGATCTTAAAATTAACAAAAATAGAAAAAGTAGAGCATATAGTAGGCTTTATAGAAAGAGCAACAACAACTACATTATTTTTCCTTTCATGTACAGTATGTCAAAATTATAATCTTGGAGTTTACCTACCAAAAAAAATGTCAATTATTAGATTCATGTTGGCTAAATAAGGAATATAATTTTTCATGATCTATCTTCATCATAAATCTTTCACAAACCAAATATTATTAGAACTTGGCTAAAGTATGTGTGATAGCTAGCATCTCTTTACTATAGATAGAGAATATTTTTCTAGTTATTTAAATTTTCTACTTCAAATACTATAGGATGCCCCTTATATACTAAGGTTATTCCAATCCCTCTCTTAAATTATCAAAATATATAACAAATGATTGTGAGAAATATAGCATAGAAAGAACAAGGCATGAACTCGCTACCTCCTTAAGTTGATCAAAATATTCTTGAGTTGATTATCCATGGAAAAGCTCATTTCTTTGTCATATCAAGTAAGGGAAATAGTAGTTGTGAAACCCCTTAATAAATCTCCTATAATAGTTGCAAAGGCTAAAGTATCCTCTCAATTGTGTCGATATGCTAGGAGGAGGCCAATCTGAGATAGCTTGGATCTTCTATTGGTTCATTTGAACACCGTGATCACTAATGACATTGACAAAGTACAAGATATATGTCACCCTAAACTCACTTTTTGTTTCTTTTACAAAGAGGGCCAGTTGTTCTAATCAACAAACTCTTTTAATCTCTTGCCAAAATCAATATTATTAATAATAGCAAACTTTTATAAACATGTATGCAAAATAAGAACATAAATAATAAATATATTGTAATAGTCTTTAATAAAGGATTCAAAGTCATGTGGACTACAAAGACTGTAAGCTATACACAAAATGGATCTACATTCAAAATTTTGTACGAATATTCAATAAAATACAATTGGTAGATGCAAAGCCAAATAAATGTGAAATCATGGACTATAATGATTTTAGGATATACACATAATGGATTTGTTGAAAAGGTTTAAGAAAATTTCAAGCAAATGCAATTGGTAGATGCAAAGACAAATTTCACCACCTTCACCAAAATCCTTGTTGGTTTTCTTAATATGGGAGATTTGGGACAAGTATGGACATCCATCAAAGCATAATATCAAGATAAATTTTCTCAAATGTTGTGGTTGTAGATAAAATTTTGAAATCTATGCAAAACGTGGGAGGATAGAAAAAGCTTGTGAGCTATTTGACACAATGCCTCAAAGAATTGTAAATGCGTAGAATACACTCTATTTAGAAAATTTGCATCAATACACTCGTAACAATCTCTCAATTTGTTTTAGTGTCTATTTTGTTATACCCAATTTGAAACTTAATTGTGATACATTAGTTTCATCATCAAATTGTCATTTGTAATTTCCAATAAAGTCATAGATCATGTTGTAAAAATCTAGACTGTTAAATTATGAATTGTTTGCAATTTATTCATCAATTTTAGTTTTAAATAATTAAAATAAATTATTATTTTTTAATAATTTTAATTAGAATTGTTATTTAAATTTTATTTTTAATTAATAATATATTAATAATTTTATTATTATTATTTACAATTAATTTTTATTTTTAATTATTATTAATTGTTGATTACTTTATTATTTTATTATCTAATTTTAAAAAAAAAACCTTATTAAATATCAATTATGAATAATTTATTATTAATATATTTATTTAAAAAGTTAAAATTGAAAAAATAATTAATTATTTTTAATAATATTAATTATTAAAATATTATTTGGATCTTCGGAGATTGACACCTAAAAGGGTTAAAGATGTTTAGTTTTGTGTAGCAAAGCTCAAGCTTTGTAGTTCACAAGGATGGCTTTCAACATATTGTAAGACAAGTTTTTGGTAAGGTGTAAGGTCAAACCTCAACCTCCGATAGCTCAATGCAAAGTTGTTGCTCTGTGGTTAAATGTTTCAGAAGTAGGGTTGGCTTCGAGCATGGCAGGTCAGTGCTATGGTTTATGCCTTAACATGAAGGGAAGGAAGCGATAAGTTGGTTCTCCGAAGGTCGATGACCGAAATAGATAAATATGTTTAGTCTTGTGACTATAAAGTTCGGGCTTCGCAATTCATGAGGATGGCTTACATCATGTGGAATGACAAGTATTCAGTAAGTTTTTAGGGCGATTCCCTACATCTGACAACTCAGTGCAAATTGGGTACTTCATGGCTAATTTTTGGTGGGAAAAGTATTGGCTTGTGATGGTGTCAAGGATGGTTAGAGGTGTTGGGTAAGGCCAATGGCCAAACCTCAACAAGTTTGAAGAAGACTTGGTTGTTGTTGTTTGAACTTGCTTCTTATGTTGTGACATACATAACAAGCAAGAGGGTGGTTGGTGCAATGTATTTTTAGTGGCTTTGTAAGTTGGTGCAATAAATATATGCACTGTCATTGTAATCACCAACAAAATTTGTTGGTTATTGTTGTGTGGGCTCACAACACACCCAAAGACTGAAAAGACTTGAGGACCCAAGTGAAAAATAGCTCTTATAGTAGGAGCTAGCAAATTGAAAGATCGCTGAAAGTGAAGAGCAAAGAGAAATATTTGATAATAAAAGTACTTTGTAATGTAAGTGTTTCAAGCACCGGGTATCAGGTACCGGAAACATGTGAAAAGGTGAAAGGTAATGCGAGTTTGAATGGAGGGCTTCGGTCTGGTATGAAGTAGTCTGGTAAAATGGAGTTCCAATATAACTGAGGTTCGGGAATGTTAGTGGGTAAAGTTGAATATCGGGTACCGAGTGTCGAGTTATAGTGTGAAGTGGAAATGCCAAAATTTTAAGTTTATCTAATGATTCTGGTAATCCGGTATATATGTGAGGATTTATGATATGCTAGAAAGCGTGTTAATTATGAGATTTTGTATTAACATTTGAATAATGGTTTTATTTACATGAGATGTTATGAATGTTTTTCTTTCTTTTAAAAGGGATTTAATGTGTGAAATTTGTGATTGCAGAAGATATGGATTGTGAGGGAAAATTCAGGAATGGATGGTCAGGAAAACTTGAATCGTGGATAGAATCATTTTCATTTTGGTTTGATTATTCTGGGATACTATTGCCAGAGGAGTTTGAATCCACAGGAACATTGGGGATCCTGGTATTTGACATGCGGCAGATGAAAAACACCAACCTCTGAGGAAGCCCATTCCCAAGAGTGATAGAACCAGAGCCAAGCGATGTGTGGGGGAAAAAATTCCACTTGTTCATTCTAAATGTACGGGAAGTCCCTACACACTATCTTGATTCGAATAATCATCCTAGCGATGATTAAAGACTAACACCCAAAGAGCTTCAATGTGTAATTGGAGTTGATTTCCATTGACTTCGATTACAATTCTCCTATTGGTCACTACATTCCATGTGCCTTGATGAGATTGGTCCCTTGGATTTCCTCTCATGTATTTGTCTTATCCTATCTGAGGCTTGTGTTCTATAAAAGGCCAGAGGATCCCCTTTTTTATTTTAAGTTCAGAATTTGTAGATGTCGGAGGAGCATAAACTTTTAAGTTTTGTTCTTTTTTCCTATTTTTTGAACCATTCCGGCATAAAACTTTGTATACACATAGACATTGATTAATATTAGTTCTTATTAGATAGCTACCTATCTCAGTATCTTTTATAGTTGGTTTTGTTAGTTCAGCCGAACAAGACTATATGTTGCACCATTTAAGGGTGCATACATAACCTAAACGATGTCTAGAAATGAAACCCCCTCTCTTTAAAAGTTTGCACCATTTTATATGTAGTTGTGAAGCAATCTAGTGAAGTATAAAGCAGTTTGCTCTATTTTAATTGATTCTTTGGGGCATCCATGGAGAATAACCGAGAGAAACTTTTAATTTTCAGTATCTTTTATGCTTTACTTTAGAGTAGATGTTTAAATTCTTGAGAATGTTCCAAAAGTTGAATAAATGGATGAAATTTTATTGAAAATCTTTTATTTTCCATAAAACTGTTGAATGCTTAATGCTAAATCTGCTTAAGTGATAACAAAGAATTTGTGATGTTCATGAAATGTTATAACAAATCTTTTGATTTCATGAAGTTTGAATTTATGATTCAATTGAAAGTCCAATGCCTAAAATATTCAATTCAAAAACAATAGTCCCTTTGATATTAGCAACAATATCACATCAGTACCTGAGAGCAACCCTAGTGCAATCATGACCTGGTTATCAGAGACTTGAGATTGAACCAAAGCCAATCTTTCCTTGTTAAAGCAAAATTCCCCTTTAGGTTGTCTTTGTTCCATATCTTTCAAGAAGGATAGGCTCTTTGCGGTCTTGTTTGTGAAGAATTTATTCACCCTGTTTGTTGTGAGTAAAATTGTCATCAATAGGATCTGGTGCTAGAAGGAGGGTCATCTTTGATATTTTAGGCCTTATTCTCTGGAATTGGAGAGTTATACTTTAAAACATTAGTCCTGAGATTTGTGAGGAGCTTGTAAATAAAAAATTGAATGCAAGTTGGCTTTTCAGTATGGAAGTTTAAAAACTTTGGAAAATATTTAACTAAAAATTGCATCCTTTGAGTTTATTCACTCTTGGAAGAGTCACCGAGTTTAGAATTCATGATACGACTGATCACGGTGAACTCGAGTGTGAATTTTTTTTAACTAGGGTAAGTTTGGCCATAAGTAAAGTAATTTTGTTAATAGAAGAAGTTTTAACTGCTAAAAGAAAGGGATTGTTGATGAGAAAAATGTTTTACCCTAGTGGAACTAGAAATATTAAAAAATTAACAGATACATCAAAACAGTTGAAAAACTATGATTATTATAAAGAAAATCCTAATGTTTTCTAGGGAAATAGGTGAGAATGTTGAGATTCAGAGATATTTCATCACAAATGAGGAAACGACATTGATGAATCATCATTCCCCTTATACGTGGAAAACACAGATAATGAGGAGCGGGAAACGCATGTATTTTACTCTAAGTTGAAAATTCACAAACTATAAAAATAAATTTTCCTGATTTTATACAAGATATAGAATATCAAATTTTTACTTTTTCTCTCTTTGATAGCAATATAAATAGTGAATATCTTGGTCTAACAAAATGCAAAGTGAAGATAGGGTCAAAGACATGAAGATTTTCATAGGAGGAGGAAGCAAGGAAATAGACACAATCGTTCATGGAAATGGACCAGGGCTAGAAGAAGGTAGAGTATGGTCGCATCAAACATAATGTGTGCAATCGATCTCTAATGAGTTTGTTTTCATACATATGAGCCAAATCATTGGTAAGTATATTTTTGAATTTATGGTCTTCAAATGCAGAAAATTTAAAATAATTCATTGTTACAGTAGAATATTGAAAATTTGATAAATGAATTTAAAGATAAACTTGTTGTAATTCATACCAAAACTATAGAAGAGATAGTTGCAGAAATTGAAATAAATTGCTTTATTAGAGTTAATCTTTTGCTATGTTAGAGTTAGGGTAGTTAGGGTTAGTTTGTTTTTGTTTTTTTTCTTTCTTCATTTTTGTTCTTTTCTTTTTGTTTGGCCTCTACATTAGCAAATTTTGCTTAAACCTATCTTACACATGAGAGTTATTTCAAATATTTGTAAAATTGAACTATGGAAAGTGAAATAATAAAACCATGCACAGTAAAACATGCTTTAAAATGTACCATAAGATAGGGATATATATACATATATATGTGCATATCACGTATGTACATGAGATATCATAAATCCTTGTTTCAAAAAGATCAAAAAAGCCAAAAGAGTGAGCAAAGTTGCAAATGGTAGTAGCCATTTAGTCGATGTGGGATGCCTCTTCTATCAAGGCTAAATACCCTATATAGGGGTGATCCCACAATAGTGGTTTACACTTTTTGGCCTAACTGGACACTGATATTTTTTTTTTAACACAATCTCCACATTCGGGAACCTATAGCGATTGAACCGTAAGGAATTTGAAGATGATGTAAACTAGAGTCTTGTCATATTTTTTCTATAGATTCTAAAATTATTTTTTTCAATTTTT